>JAODFY010103831.1:0-11599 GCA_027580055.1 Paracaudina chilensis | reverse complement strand
GCCACTGAGCATGGACATTGCGGTATTTAACATTAAAATATTGTGTTTATTTGTACACTGTAGGTATGCAGGAATACTCAATTTCGTTGCTAGCAAATGTTCGTTTTTTAAAGGCGACAGCCGAACACCAGCTTGGGCTGGAGTGCCGATCTGATAAGCAAGAGAACTTAGAGAAGTAAATATTGATCATACACACTGGTAACTTTGAATATTATATATAGTACTGTGAAAGAATATTCTCTAAGCTCTTTACATTCTCCTGGGTTGTTGGCTGGAGCGTAGCCTGACTGCCTGAGAGTAGCTATTAATGATTGGGGGTGGGGGCAGTAGCCTGTTGCAATAGTAACGAGTATAGCCTTGCGACGCAGTAGATCCCGTTCAATTCTCCAGCTGGCCCGATCTGTTAAAAAGGTATTCTGCGGTTGTTAATGGCTTTGTGATTCTCAGAAATTGATCACAATTTCCCCCTAGAAAGCCTAAAATGCGGCTTCGCCCCCTGGGCCCCCACCGGGGCTTTCCCTTTGGACCCCACCAGGTCCCTCCGAGCGGCCCGTGGACCACACGCACATTGGCTTGCGCTATCGCGCTCGCATTGCCGCTAACGCGGCAATCTAACCCAACAACACCCGGCCCACCTGGAAACTCCCTCCCCCCTTGGTATCCTAAATCCGCCTCTGAATGCTTGTGATGATGTGTAGCATATATATATTTTTTTTCTAATTTTATTTCTCATTTTACCTTCATAAATTAATGATAACATACATGCATAATTAGCATAATACATGTCGTTTTTAGCGGTTGTCTTTTTAAGGCATACACGATTTAAATTTAAACAAAATGCAAAGAATCTCTTAATCTTTTAGATTATTTTGGTTAATCAGAATATACAATTAAATACCTGAAAATCTGGTAACTTTTTATTTTGCAAAAATAAATGTAGTGCTTTACATGAAAAATTGTAAAACTATGCCATTTCATTTTATCCGAAAACCCAAACATATATTTTCATAACTGATCTCCTCTTTAGACTGAAAAATTTCAGTACAAATATTGCTCCCTAAAACTGTTACTTTACTGCACTGCCCGGACTCATCGTATTCATTACAGAAGGAGCAGAAGTAATTTTCAGTAATATGTATCTTCTTAATTAAGAAAAACTTTAGTAGCAATAATACCATGTGGGAATTTTTACTGGAAGTTTCTACTTTTAGCCTCCCTAATTTTACTACATGATACAAAGATTCTTCAAATGTCAAATCGCTCCAAGCCGAACAACAGTTTAAAATGAATTCATTTTAACTTTATTATGTAAATCCTTTCCTTTGAAATTACAGTTGAAAATAAAGGCTTTACCAACCTTTTCAAGGAAATAATCGAAAAGCGTTTTCCATGAACTAGAACAAAGATCAAGATATCTCTTAACCCAAGCAATTTTCATGCCCTAAGTAAAGTCATAGACATTGACCATATTTAAACCTCCATGATCTGGTGGCTGCATCAATATTTTTTGCTTTATCTTGTCTCACCACACCACACCCCCCAGTCAAAAAGCAAACAGAACACTATTCAACTATTTTAAAAAGAATCAGTCGGGTTGCAGGGAAGGACTGAAGAAAGAAAAACCAGCTGTGACAAAGCGAAACTCTTAACAATAGTAATTTTGCCATATGGTGTCATATCCCGGGAGGACCACATATTTAAAGTAAGCTTCAGGCGAGATAATTTTGGCAAATAATTCAAAGGAAAAAGATCATCCCTATGGCCCTATTGCAAGTAATTGTAACTAAAAGGATTTGATCTCCGGCCAAAAATATTTATAAAATTATAATGGAAGTCCATCACGTCCTGGTACTTTCCCTGTAGCCATATTAATGAAAGTATTTAAACACTCTTCCTCTGTTAACCTACATTCGCAACTATTTTTTATCTCATCATTTTTGCCATCTATATTTAGGGAATCAGTAAATGAAGTATCCGGAACATCCCCACTATATGAGTCATATAAATTTTCATAGAAAATCCGCTCCATATTCCAAATTTGTTTGATATCGAACACTTCAATCCTATTGTCATCAACCAAAACTTTAATAGTTTTCATCTCACTATTTCTTTTCTCTAAATTAAGAAATAATTCGTATTCCTCTCTCCGTTCCACCCACCTTGCTCTAGAGCGAACAATAATACCATCAATTTTACTCTCATAGATATCATCCAAGCTCTCTCTTTTTTAAACATCCATACCAGTGACCAATGTGATCGTTTTTCTTGCTTCAAGATTGGATTGAGATTTGTATCATTTAGATTCCATTCTGCTAAAGCATCTGCGATTATTTTAAGTATTCCCATAACATACTCATTATCTTGCAGAAGGGATACATTAAGTTTGCAAAACCTCTTCCTCGCTTAAAATTAACCGAAGAAGAACTTATTTTAATTTTAATAATAACTACATTGTATTGATGAAAGTGTATAACAGTCATGACACTGAGCTAACAGATTACCCATAATAAGAAAGAAGTCTAGCCTACAACTTAGCCCAGCAATTATGTTAGAAGACCAGGTGAAAACACGTTTATTAAGATTCCTTTCTCTGAAAACATCTACAAGATTCAAACTATGTATGCAATCAAAAAGTACCTCTCTTGCATTAAAATTGGTACGTTTCATTCCACCTATTTTGTCGGGGTCAATGTCAAGTACCAGGTTAAAGTCTCCACCCCAAATAATATTAGAGCATGTCAAATCAGAAACCAAACATCGGTGGAGATTATTAAAAAAAGAGGGTCATCCCGATTTGGTGCATAAACATTGACAATTGCATAAATAGTATCGCCAATATCTATATCAATAATAATAATATATCTACCCTCATCATTAGAGGATTCTTTTTTGATAAAAATGTCTAAAGACGACTTAAGTAAACTAGTACATCCAGCACTTCTAGATGTACCACACGAAAAAGGGATCTTCCCGCCCCATTTTGTAGAAGTAGAAATACAATGAGTTTCTTGTATAAGAGATATTAAAAAATTGTGACTATGCAACCAAGAAAAAACTTTTCTCCTATTTTTGAAATCTTTATTAAAAATAATCATAGTAATCATAATAATCATAACAATCATAATAATCATAACAATCATAACAATCATAACAATCATTAATCAAAATAATCATAAACATCATCATAATCATAATCATCATAATCATCATAATCATAATAATCATAATCATAATAACCATAATAATCAGAACCATAATAATCATAATAATAATAATCATAATAATCATAATCATAATAATCATAATTATCATAATCATAATCATAATAATCATAATAATAATAATAATCACAATTATCATAATCATAATTATCATAATCATAATAATCATCATAATCATAATCATCATAATCATCATAATCATCATAATTATAATAATCATAATCATAATAATCATAATATTCATAATATTCATAATATTCATAATATTCATAATATTCATAATATTCATAATATTCATGATATTCATAATATTCATGATATTCATAATATTCATAATAATCATAATAATAATCATAATAATCATAATAATAATCATAATAATAATCATAATCATAATAACAATCATAATAATAATCATAATAATAATCATAATAATAATCATAATAATAATCATAATCATCATAATCATCATAATCATCATAATCACAATAATGATATTAATCATAATTATCATCATAATTATCATCATCATCATCATCATCATCATAATCATCATAATCATAATATTCATAATCATAATCATACTAGTCATAATCTTAATGATCATAATAATCATAATTATAATAATCATAATAATAATCATCATAATCATAATAATAATCATAATATTCATAATAATCATATTCATAATATTCATAATAATCATAATAATCATAATCATCATAGTCATCATAATAATCATAATAATCATAATAATCATAATAATCATAATCATATTTATAATAATCATAATCATATTTATAATAATCATAATATTCATAATCATCATAATCATCATTATCATCATAATAATAATAATACCTAGCTATCCTATTGCAAGTATATTAAGTCATATATTAAGTCATATATAAGTCATATATTAAGTATATAAGTCATAACACAAAATGTGTGGAATAGCCTTACCGATTGGAACTTTAAGAATGAAATATTATTAATTTAAATGCCGTATTGATTGTGACCTTGACATATTATATATGTATAAATGGGTGTATGTGCTATTGGGTGTTCCTGAAGTATATTTTATTTCTCAACAGGAGAGAAAGATGTGATACTTCTAAAGCGCCTTCTCAAGAAGTATCCCAGAATTCACTGCACCGTGGTGGAACCGGGCAAGGAACATATGACTGATTATCAAGACTTGGTAGCCAAACAGAATGACGTCATTTCGGCCACTTGGGACTGGCGCCAGCAGACCTGGGAAGAGTATATGGAGTACCGAAAAACTAGTAATGACGTAACGAAGTTTCACATGATAGTTGCATGTCATGTGTTATACTACCTCAACGACTTGGAGCAAGCAGTGATGGATATGACGAACTGTCTAGAAGAAGGTGGTATTCTCGTGATCACATTGCTCACTGGTATGTGTGTTTATTAATATAGATCCTTTAGAATTACTCACCATCACATGTTTTTATGGTACATCGACTTGGAGCAAACAAAAATGGTGATTTGAATTGCTGTTTAGAATCAAATAGCGTGCGAGCGTTAATTGAAAATACATATGGATATATGAATTATATAAACTTTCTCAGATGTGCCATGAACGACTTGAAGCGATCAATAATTGTTAAACATGGATGTATGTTTGTTTTAATACAATATGTAACAGGATAAAGAATTAAGTTCTATTAATTAAAATTATTATACTAAACGAACGATATGGAGCCATCAATAATCGTTAGACATGCATGGATTAATGTTTGCTTACAATATATACAATATTACAGCATGTACAGATTTTTATTTAAAAAAAAATGGTATGCGAAAGATTGTTGTTCTGAAAAATGTCACCAATTAAATTGTAAAGAATAAAACAAAAAAGTAAGCAATGTGCAACTGTGATATAACGTATGTTTGCCAGATTCTGGATGAAATTAAAAATGTGACCTGATTTTCAAACCAGAAATGCTATTGCAATAGGACTTTCGCCATTTTAGTTTTCCTACTCTCATCTAGTCTTCTTTGGGATATTGTGGTTTAATTTTAATAGGTGAAGGCTCTTTTGTGAAGCTTATCAAGCAAATTCAGCCGAGAGATGAAGCCTCAACAGACCAAGTGAAAGAGATTTTGAAGAAACTTAACCGGGACTATGACGTAATCCCTCTCCCGTTGACTTTAGACGTCACCGACTGTTTTCAAGAAGGTAACAAGAAGGGAGAAGAATTCGTTGATTTCATCACTCGTCGCATAAATTTTAAAGAATCGGCATCCAAAGCGGTCGTTACTGAGTTCATGAAGACGATGAAGGGTCTCACCACCACATACAATGACCGTTTGTGGGTCAACGCGGACATCGAGGCCTTGATTATTACAAATTAAAGATTTATGTTTCAAGTTAGTGTTGATTTATGAGTTATTTGATGTTGATATAGTTAATAATTAACCGATGACTAAGTGGTAGGCTATTTAGTTTTTTCTTCGTGCGAATTATTTGGCTTCAAAACGGGGAATTTTTAATAATATTTTTGTAAATGCGTTTTTTTTTGGCTCATTTTAGACCTAAACAGTAATATTATGACAATTATGGTCTACCGTACATTCCCTATTGGAACTCCCTATTGCTTCAGTGTGTGGAATAGTGTAAGGTAATTTTCCCTTTTAACCCTACATTGTGGGTATAGGAACTTTGGTCACTGAATTTTGTGAAGCTCAAAGCATGGTATGGTTGACGATAGGGTCCATTGAGTATGTACTTATTGAATTTGCATTTCTCAGTGTGTGTTATAGCATTATTCAGTATGTGTTATAGTGAGTGAATTCAGTATGTTATAGCATATGGTATCCAATGTGCATACATGTATATACATTTTTCATTACTACAGTGGGAATTCAGTGTGTGTTGTGTTACCAAATTCCTTCAATCTTCCCTTGAATTTTCTTATTCTTCATATGAAGTATTATATTTATCAGAAACAAAATGACGAATGATATCCCACGGGAAAATTAGTTTTTAGATAAATGTAAGTTGCTTTTAGAACTCGAAAGGAGTCTTGATAATGGTAAATCCCGTCCGCCTATCCCCTATGAGAACCTTCGAACCACTTTTTTTAAATTCTATATTCTTACCAATTAATTGCTGTTGGGAACGGATACCATTCTATGATCTTCATTTCCTTGTGAATTCATGTATGTATAATTGTATTTTTATTGATTAAGTCTGAATAAATCATGGCAAAACAAATTGATGTGATTACCTAAATTAACCTACCAAAGGATTTATGTCATATTAAATACGTCTGGAAAAAATCTTGTAATTTCTGGAAATGTGCCTCATAAGACGGGATTTTACGTTTTTCATCGTTATCCGGAAATGACATGACATAGTTTCCACTGCAAAGGTAAGCAGCTCCCACCCGAGTATTAGAAATTTGCTAAACGAACTGGTCACATCATTTAGTGTTAGGTATGGGCTTTCATGGGGAGGACTGTGAAGTTAACTTTGGGGCCATACCTTAAATGCCTGCTGTGTGTTATTTTGGCTATATTTTGTATTTACATTCAGATTTGATGTAACACTAACCCCAAAAGACCTACATGATGTAGTCTGCAATAGACCGTTCAGATGGGTCTCATGTTTGTAAAAGCGAATAGCGCCATCGTTTTTTTTATAACTTTTGTATAGATCTGTTTTTCTATTGATGCCTGAAAAAGTGGCAATTGACTTAAATGAAAGTAGGGGCCTAGGCATAAATTTTAAGGAAACTTTAAATATTGGCTTAATAAACCGTGCACTACATAATTATGCCTATTTCATGGGCTTTTTTAACGTTGAAAAGACGCTAACCCATTTGCCGCAAAATGTTCGGTATTTTTTATAAATAAATTTAATGAGATTTGACTTTTCCCGATTTTATGTTCATTTGTGGGCTATTGTCAATGATGTGATCCCCCATACCCCTGTTTTTCTGTTTGGTGTGGCCGGGTCTTTGGGTATATAGTATATTCCGCTCCTTTGTTCCTACACCACTTTTTTTTTTGGGGGGGGGGGGCTCTGGTGGTAATTCCTCCCTTTGATAACGCCGCTGTGTACATTTTACCGTCATCCGAATTTCGTAATAGGCCTAATTAAATAAAACTTTATAATAAAAGTGACACAAGTTCCTAACATGATCTGAGTATTAAAAAAAAAATGCACGCTAACATTTGTAATTTTGTATTCATTAAAAAATATCAGACTGCAGTGTGGTGCCAATGGCGTCAGCACGATGTACATCATGTATTTCAGCGGATGGGGGTGGGTATATGCAATTGACATCTAGGCCTAGGCTAGCTGCATGACTTGGCTTTTTTTTCTTCTTTTTATCAATAGGGCCTATATCACAATTCTCATTTTCGGTATGTGCTTAGGCCTATATGCTAATGTTTCATGTAGACGTAAAAGGATATATTTTTCGACATTATGATATGATAGGGCGTAGCTAGATCTCTACAGGTTGATAGGCATGTAGTCACAATTTAGTTACAATTATACACGGATAAATAAAATAAACATTTGAAATAAGCCTATAAATATCCATCTTGAAACCAGTAGTTGAGGAAAATACAATCGGTGCATGGCCATTTTAGCTGAGCTTAGTGTGCGGATCGACATAAAATCAGATAGGCAGTGGCGAATTAATTGCCACCCGTTTCGCGGATTACATTGTTAATGTTATGTTTGCACAAATATAAGTCGCACGTTAAATATTTGCGTACCATGTGAGGTGAGGAAACGTGACTTCCAGCTTTAAACGCCATCATGTATCGTACTGTATGTAAACAAACCGCTGCCATCAACGATTTAGTTTGTCAACAAAACTAGACATTGCTATCATCCATTCACAATAACTCAAACGTTTTGAAGAATTTGAATGCTCGTCGCGTGGAAGATCGTGCCCGGCCGCCAACTCTGGAAGTTCTGCGTTCAATTATCACTGCAAAGTCAGGAACGTTAGCTAACAAGTTAGTTATTGCTACGAATAGGAAAACTGCCAGTGGATTTTACGAGGGGGCTAGGCTAGGTAAGCTGTTAAGTATTTTAGTTTTACCTTTGGTACTTGTGTTTCAAAACTAATAAATTCAAGGGAGATATAGGACCTAGGCTAGGCCTAGCCTATACTATAGGGTTAGCTAGCTGGTCCGGCTTTGTTTGGTCAGTTGAAATATGCGAAGGCCTAGGCCTGGGTACTTTAGGCCTAGGCCTATACTATTATTAATAAGGAGCAGCTGGCTGGTAGTCGCCGCACTGTATTACAAATATACCAGAGGATATACATGTAGGACATAGGCCAATGCATATCCTAGACACGTGGGTAGCTAGGCCTAAATATAAATGGAAATTTATTCTCACAGGTGTGGGAGTGGGTGGATTAATTGTTGGAAGGGGTTTGCTCGGGGGTGGGGGAATGATGGTGAGGAATTTTTTTGTTATTTTCAATTTTTAAACACTGGGGAGAATAGACCTTATATCGCAAATAGAAGACTGCAAAGCATCATGGGAAGGCATATTCCGAATGGTAGGCATGGCCCCATGCCATACACAAATGACAAAAATATTGGTGTACATTTACTGTCATCAGTTACATTCAGTTACTTTCTCAAGATAATTGTTAGGTTTTGTTTGACTGACTTACAAAATTTGTTACTTAATTTTCTTTGATCCATAGTGGTCGGTGAACATTCTAGTATCAGCTGATCGTGGAATGTTTTTAAATTGCCTGGCTACGATAAGATCGATGGGATGGACAGTGTTCGGAAAAACACTTCCCAGAATGCAATTATGAAAGGGCCCACTTTCTATTTGCGATAAGGTCTATGAGAATACATCTAGCCTAGCTAGGTCTATGTGACATTTTTGCTAGGCCTATACAAATTGAACATTTATGGTGATGCCGCTGTATACGGATATACCTGCAAGGGGAGGGTGCAATTTCTTATTGGTGGTGGCTATTTACCCGACCATCGGTCAAATATGCAGAGCAGTCATGCTTATTCGCCCGACAATCGGTTGAATAAGCAGAGATACCCTGACTATTTACCCAACTGGAATTCCTCCCAAATTTGCCTGACATACTTTTGGAACTCCATGCTACTGCTAGGGCCAGTGGTATGCCGCCTGCATGTTACATATACACGTACATGTACACTGGCCTTGCAGTTGCAGACTTTTTTCTATCTTACCAATAGTACCAATTACCACTACTTGCTATGTACATGTGTCCATGCACTGGCATGCAATATTTTGTGCGAGATCATAACCAGTAGCTAGGAAACTCATGCTGAAAAAAAATAGGTTCGCAGAAATAAACTGATGATTGAAAAAGATTGCCTGACTTCAACATTGAACTTATTCCAGTGTATAGTACATGTTAAAGCTACCTGTTCTCTGGAGGATGCTATTTCCATCAATCTAGGGGTGTAATTTTTTTTAAATTTCCTAACAAAGGCTGAGGCTTAGGTGATTCTCTGTGGCCTGTGAGGTTCTTTAGTTAAATAATGTGACCCACGAAATAAATTAATAAATAACCACTGCTGTAGAGTGTCTGGCTGGCATTTGCTAGTCTTGGGTTCTCAAATCTCATACTGTTTTCTTAGCTAGTTTTATTGATGGGGGTTGTAATAATTAATTGCCTGCTTCACATTATTTATCAAAGGTGTTTTACATTATGTTAGAATCCAGTGGCAAATTTTTGTCTTGCTCCCCTCTAGCTGCTTGCTCCCCCCCCCCTCCAGAATTTGTAAGCATTTTCCAAAATAGTGCTTAACAATAAAAATATAAAAATACAATATTTTGAGCAGTTAAATTTCATGAAATTTTTTAAATGAGAGCATCATTATGCATCTTAATTCATTTTTATTTGTAAAAAATCCCAACATGGAGGAGGAACAACCTATTCCCATTTTTCACTATATACCAGAAGATGCTGCCCCACCCCCCAAATCCCCTCCTCAGATCTTCAAGGCTGGTGCCATCACTGAATAGGCAAGTTGCATCTATGCCTCTTCACAGGTCCTGGGGCGCACTAAAGTCTGTCTGATGGGGACATTAAATGAGAGTCCTGGGGACCATTAAGGGAACAATATTGTTGACACTTGAGAACGCAAGGGGGATCAAGATTTGTTACCACCCCCCCCCCTCTTGGCCCCAGGGAGATGATTACATTGATCCTGGTCACATCCACCCTGGAGAACGGGTGCGAGATCAGCGTTGGACGGAAGGCCAATGTACAGTTACAAACCTTGATCCCTCGTCGGGTCCGAAAAGGTGATCACGATTGCGGGTACGTCTGATCCCAAGTTTAGCAGAATGAACAATTTTGCATTGTATATATATATAGTACTAAAGTATAATAATAATTTATAATATGGACATTTATATGGTGCCCACTTAAACAAGATGTCAGATGTGCCTACAGTACAGTAAAAAAAAATATTAAAAAAAATTAATTTGCTTATGGTACATGCATGCCACAACTTCTTTTAAGCATACAAGATCAGGGGAAGACCCTTATGTCATTCCAAATAGCCTGGATCTCTCCTCACTTATCTTTCCACTGCGTTACAAAAATGGTTCTATTCAAAACAGCCCAGCAGCAAGCGCGGGATATTTTCCTCCCATCTTAACCAAACTGGGGTATTTTTCAGTTCCGTTGAACATTTAGTTTCGTTGTACAAATGTAATATGCTAATAAATGTTTACTTTCCCAGGTCAACTGATGCTCATTATGTATTCACAAAGATCCCGCCTCTGTACGTCGTCATTCATGGTATTCCAGTATATTATTGGATGTTCCAGGTGAAGACATGCGCGTTGTCGCGTTGCATGGTGACCAGCCATTTGGCAGATAGTGTTTGGGATTGAGCAAGGAGAGAAGGTCAAGTCGTTCTAGGTGCATGAGGGAGTGGCCATGGGTTTATTTATTAACCCAACTAGAGAGCTTTGTATTCCTTACCATTTAGGCCACAGCTTCTAGATTCTTATACAATGTCAACTAGCTAGGAGGAAAAATATTTAGTAGTCCAGAGGGACAACCTAGTGCAGCCCTATGTTTTTAGCTCACACCAAGCATGTCTATCGATTGATCTATCTATCTATCTATTAGGCTTGGGCAATATATCAATATTTATAGTTATCGCGGTATTAATTTCTGTCGGTACTATATATAGCCAGTCCCAAAACTGACGATATCTTGATAAGGTATTTGATACGGTAATTGAGAAATTAATGGAAATAAGTTGTTTCTTTTCTCCTGTGCTTTATTATATTTTCTCTTGTTTTATTCTCATTTCTTTGACCATAAATCATAGCCCATTACATCCCTTTCATATTAGCTCCC
>JAODFY010103720.1:0-11599 GCA_027580055.1 Paracaudina chilensis | reverse complement strand
TGCCTCACAGATTGCTGGGGGCCTTGAAAGTTGCAACTAAGGCTTCTAGGCATTCTAGGCTTCAATAACAAAACAACATTATCAGACTATATATACTTATGTAAGTTTAGCATGTAAAGCAAAGATAATGAAATATATCTTCTTCTTTTTTAAGCCATTTTTACTGTAAACATTCAAACTATACATATAAGTTGTAAAGCATCATAATATGCACGGCATGCACATATAGTACACTGCAGACACAACTGGCCAGTGATCACGGCAGGAATCAGAGATCAAGATAATATTACAGCTGAAATAGTTGAAATGAACTTCTATATACTTTGATGCTGAAAAGTTTATGTGATCTTGTCAGTGGCCTACCTAAGCTACTTAGCCTAACACACCATTATGTGTTATTGTCAATGGCCTACCTAGGCTCCTTAATAACCTACAACACAAACTGAAACATCTGATAAATTTTGGGTTAATCAAATTTCTTTAGTTTCTCCATGTTGTGCAACTTTGTGCGATTTTTGTTTTGTGATATAATCTGAAAATCAATATTTAAGTTCTAGCGTTAGCCAAGTTTTCAAAGCAGAGCCATAGTACAGCATCGCAGGCCCATCACGGTCCCTGAAATATCACAAATATTTCAGCTTAAAAAACAATGAGAAGTATAAATGCTATAAAATATAGATATGAAAACTTCATTCCAATTTCTTCCTGTTAAAATATCACCATATAGAACTAAACATTACAGAATACTATATGTAAAAAGAAATGGGCAGATGCAAATGCTCAGAAATGTGTTTCTGTCAACAATAAATAAAACTGGGCTGACTAGCCTAACACACAAATTAGAAAATCTGTTTTTTAGTGGTCTGTGTATCCTATGTCATTTCTTGGCAGTGTATCATCTTTATGTTCATATCATATTACCCTAGCTGTGGGGTTCATTTCATTCCATGAATTGGTTAGTCCAGATCATGCAAGGTATATGCATGGCCTACTTCAACAGCTCTTCATTTTCCCTCCACTAAATTTTTGCTATTATAACTATTAAGGCTAATATGGACGTTATCCATATGCCACAAGGACAATTAAACAACTACAGATCCATTTTACTCTCGTCATCACAGCCTATAACCGAACCCCACAAGGCATCTTTGATTAATAATAATTTGCGCCTGCTGAACCTTCAAGCATATATATATTTCAAACTACTTGGACGCATCACCTAATTAATGATATAAAGATTTGCGATCTTGCATTCCATTTTGAAGGGCTACACCTGAAAGCTAACTGACAACGATTAAGAGGATATACCCCACAGCTGCAAGATTCTGATAGGTTGAAAGGGAGGATGAATTCAGTTTTGTGTTGTAGTGTCGGCATGTGACACATGATTTACTGGTGGCTTGTAAACCCACACCCTGCAAACAAGCTAGACTAGTCAACTCATTTGTTCATGTTTTTATTATTTATTGGACTTTGGTCAATTCATAAATTCTGATTGATGTGGTAACATTTTTTAAATTATATTTTGTTGTTTGTAGAGATTCCACAACTTTTGAGAAAAGTCTTCAAGTCTGGGTTTCAAGTATGACATAAATAAATTGGTCAAGACAAAGTTGGGAGAGTCATAATTAAGGGATTATGGGAAGGGAAAATATTGCTGATGGTGATATGGTGGAGTGATTTGTTTGAACATCCCATAGGAGATGGCAGTGCTTGAGTTCTAGAGTTTAACTATAGTTATTGTATTATATGTCGTGTTCATTCTGTAATTATTAATTACAATGATGGTGGTAACCAACAATATTTTGGTAACCTTGATTAATTCAGATACAATTGTAACCATAAGTAATTGTTACGACCCAAGGGGGACCTTAACGCGTAGGGAGATCAGGATTCGGAGACACAAATACCTGAACAACAACTTTTAATTTGAATCAATAAGAACTTAGTATTTGCAAGCTTCTGGCTCTTTAAACTAGCAACAGCAAACAATAAAACCGTTACCTGATGAAACTGGCTTTAGATCGACTCACAAACCTTTTAGACCTAACTTAATTACGAAACAGAAGGTAAAATATTCGGTAACTATAATTACAGAGACCTTCAAATAAAACATCCTCACCTAAATCTCTCCTCATAGCTGTCCAGAGCCTGTGGGGGAACCTCAGGACCGCCAGTAGCTGGTAGGGGTAGACCATGGTGAGTAACTCATCGTCACAAGATAGAATGTCCATCAACTCCAACTCAGTCAGACCAAACCTGGCAGCAGTCAAATATCTAGCAGATGAGTGAAAAATATGCTTAAATATGGCTTTTATATATTCATACCATATTTTTTTAATATTTATATTCATCACAATAATACCCAGATATATCCAGTTTAGAGGGTCTTCACAATTAGCCAACTGAAAGTGCATGAAATTTCATGAAATGTCAATATACTATAAACCAAAGCTAATGGAAAAGCAATAGTCAGGGTTTGAGCCTGCCTGAGAATTTACCCTTAGAACTGTCAACCAAAGGAGATTTTGCCATTCATTCCCCTTGTAAGTTATGATTAAAATAATCCCTGGATCTTTAATAGAATTTGTGCCATAACTGTTGCATTTTATGGCCGATCCTTTTCGCCAAACTATTAAAGCCTATACAGTGTAGAAATCACCTATTGGGGCAGTATACATTATATTTTTTTTTTCTTTTCAGAAAATTGGTTAAGTTTTGTTGCAAATTATGAATCTTTGATGCATTGTCACACTAACTTATATATATGCACAACAATGTGGCATAACTGTGACAAAATCGGTAAAAATAAACACTGATTATCAAATAAAACAAAACCAGACGGAGCTTGACCATCTGGCAAGACTTCCAGATCCTTCAGTTCAGATTAAATTTGTTTGGTGTGTGTCAATGTAACTAGGAAACCTTAGGGATTATTTTTCTAGTTTGTAGATTGATGGGCAGCAGAATAATTGTTGATTACATTTGCATTTAAAGTGCATACACAAATAGTGATATTAATTTACTACCCTCCTGTTATTTCAGGGAGAAAAATTTGTTTATTTCGGGGAGAAAACATTTCAGGGATAATCAGAGTTTTATTATTGTCAAGCCCCTCCAAGATATGGAATCCCCAGAACAGCCTGACTATCATTGCATGGGTATTGTATGTTTACAGAAAAATATGTTCACAGTATTAATGTTATAGAAAAGAAATGATTAAAGAACACCATGGTAAAACAATATTTTTCCATGGTTAATGCCTGGATTTTTGCATTCAATGTTATACAATGAATGCATGCATGGTTAAATGGTGATGTATAATATATACACTCATAATACACAGCAATACTTATACATTTCCCTGTTCATGTATTTCTGGATGGGCACAGGCTCAAAAAGGCCTTTTCTTTACAACAAGGTGCTCAGATGATGAGGCAAACTTGCCATTATGGACCCCAACTGACCTGGGGCTGCCATTTTGAATGCCATATTTACTTGCCACATGTTTTTATACAGTACCGTATGTTTACACAGACACCCAAAAAACTGCCTCAATGAAGACCCTTATAAAAAAAACTTTCCACAGTTTTAAAATTAATGCCTGGATTTTGGCATTCAATATTGTGCTAATGTATGTTGAATGATGACATACAATACTATACTTCCTATTTAGCTTTAGTATTAACCAGATAATGACAGACCAAGTGTGGTTTCCTTTTCCTTGTTGGCATATCTGGGTTACTTAGCCTATTAACCCAAATCTAAAACAAGATCCATCTTTTCTTTCAGCCTTATCAATATTTTTTTTTTTTCTCGAGTGAATGCACTTATCATATCTCGATGTTTCAACAAGCTTTTTCGATAAAGTGACATTTTAAAATGAGCTACATCACGGACAGAGGAAATCCAGATTGGTTAAGTCGGGCATGTTTTCCTCAAGGAATGGCTACATCCTTTTCTCACAGAGTCCTTGAGAGAATTGCAAGGGACCACTCAGAGAAATGTACAAGAAATCTTTAGAGCAGGCTATATAAGGTAATCCAGATGGGTTTTGCCAGTCAAGCGTAACCCCCAGATTCTTCAGTTCATTTTTTAAGCCGTGAAACTATGAATTTTAATGATTACACTTGTCCGGGGAGCCAAAATAATTGTGACATCCACAGGAGGTGATTCCTTGTTTTAGATTTTTATAGTCAGCTGAACTATTTTATTTGGGGGCTCAGCTGCAAACAATAAATTGGTGATATAGTATACTTAAATACATTCTTATAAATGGTTTCCATCACAGATCTGGAATGTAGAAATGCAGTGGAGCTGAAGAACATTCTGGTCACATAGAAACACAGCTGATCTCCGGCCCTCAACCAACCCTGTTTTAAGGAAGAGTGGCTACATCTCTGTCTCATACACAATTCTTGTGGGAACTGTATGAGAACTTGTGAGAACTGTACATGTAATCATATACTTGTTACTACGACAACAAATTCATAAGAGCACATTGCTGTCTGCTGGCTGATTCATCTACCATTCTTGCACCCCATTTTTCTTATATATGGTTATCGGGAGAATTTTATAAGGTACTGCTCACTAAATAATATGTGAGCATTTTGAAATCAGCCTACAATATACAAACGGTTTTATGCAAGGGAGCAAATTATAGGTAGACAAATTTGGCAGGTTTTGGGGGCAAGTTTTTAAGTCCAAAATAAACATTGATCTTTGAATGGAGTATTATTCAAATAAATGCAAACAAAATCTTGTTTTTGCAAGCCTAATCACATTGGTGCATCACATTATTGCCCCTTGTGGAAAAAAATTACCCTCAGGTTTCAAAATGCTACTGTTATATCCCTTAGATTACTACTTCTTTCTTTCAGAATCAATAGAGCCAGTTGATTTTATGGAGTTAAATGCTGAAGTAACCAAGTAACCATAGCAACCAAAAACATGTATTTCGTTAATAGATTGACTGGAATATCTTGATATGTAGTTTAAATCACCCAGCTAGGGCCAAAGTCGGTCCCTAATATTATTTCGGATAGTATTACTACATCTTATGTTACTACCAAATGTCATTATGTTTCTACCAAAATATCCTTAATTGTCTGACAACTTATCAAAAGTTCACTTATCAAAATTTACTCAACTTATCTTATAAAAAATTATGTATATAATTATCTCTATGTAACTTTATAACAAATACAATGGCCACTTACCTTAATACATGGGTTGCAAGTACGACACCATGCCTTTCTTCAATGTGTTGAAACAGTAAATTGGCAGCATCGATCGTCGAGGAGACTGGTTCTCTCCCGTTACCATGCAGAGGGGATCATGAACTGCGTCTCTCTGGACAAAAGTTTAGCAAAAGTGGGCAAGGGGTTCCTGGCAACAGCTCTCTTCACGATCTTTGTCTGATCTTGGGACAAGAGCCTCGTGTTGTCCTTTAAGAAAAGCTTCACCATTTCGGAAAGTTCCCTGTCATTGAGGGATGTTACGCGGATGATGCACGGCTGGGCTTCGATCACATCGTTCAATTCCTTCAGGGCGACACACTCGGGCAATGACAGGATCATTGACGTGGATTCTGGCAGGCTCTCTGGAATCCACCGCAGCTGCTCTTTGCTGAGCGACTCTGTTATGCTTATGGGAAGGTCGATCGGGATTAGTACCGGCATCTGACCGACGCTCAGTTTTTCCAGGAGTTGATGAAAGTAAGCAGTCAGCTTGTCAAAGTTTCCAGGAATCGCTGGTGGGTCCTCGGGCTGGTACACTTCCAAGATTTGCACACAGATCGACTCCAGGGCGTCACGCAGGGTCAGGCAGCAGCTCGATGAACCGCGGGATGATCACCGCCGACTCCCTGATCCATTTCAGTGCCAGCCGGACGATCTGTGCCATCACACTTGTCTTCCCGCTTCCGGGCTCCCCATGGAGGATAACCACATGGTTCTTGGACTCAGAATCCTTTGCCTGCTGGCACACCTGCTTCTCCACCTGGTCCACGATCGAGTCCCGCGACACAAAGTTTGCGCTCTTCTCCGAAGCGAACTGCAAGTGTATCAGAGACTCACTATACAAGAGCGTGTTCCCTCGCTGGAAACTATTTGGTTCTTGTCCCTCCTCCAGAAGGTAACGGTCGATGGCATGTTTCATGGCGAGTACAAACTGCGAACAGAGTTCATTTAAGTACTGTTTGTGTTCCTCGCAGTCCCCCGGGGTCATCCCGTTCGACCTCCACGGTACCGAAAAGCAAAGAATGTTGTCCTGTGGGACAGCGGAGGGGATCTTGCTATCCTTCAGTAGTTTAATCCGCTCATGTGCCTTCTTGTAGATTTTTGGACGGTTTGGCTTCCGAATGTCTACATAGTTGTGCATCTCCTGAGACTCCACATTCTGAGGGAGGTCTTCAAAGTTTCGGAAAATGCAAAAGCAGCGATCTTTGGCCCCGTCAGATAGAAGTAAGGCATGGGAGAGCTCATCTTCCAAAGCTGAAAAATCAAATCAGAAAATAAATATCTTACTAAGTTGCTATAAAACCCATGCATAACGTCAAATATAGTAAAGAGAAAGCCGTATTGCTTTAACACGATTTTGCCCAAATTATTTTAATAATTTTCAACAAAATATACTGACAGTAAGTAAAATGTTCTCATCATGTTCTGAGAGTAGATATTAAGTACAAACCATATCACTTTGTTCTTATAATTTGCTCCATCAAATTTCTGGGAGAAGTTAAGATGTTCCCTTGTTCTGCTCAATTTCTCTGTGTAGCCCATATTTTTCTGCTATTTTTTGTTGTACATGGGTCATTGTTTAGTGGGTCATTCCCTAAATAAGGAGTCCAATTTGTGACATGTTTGGCGTCCCTGTTACAAATTGGACTTGTGTATTTGAGAAACTTGATCAGATAACAGAATTATTATATACTGTAAATGAAGCATTGTAATATAATTTTTGTCTGAGGACCTTAGATATAGACAACTAATTTTGTACTGATCATCAGCATATTAACAGAAGTCAACAAAAATGTCACAAAATGGACTCCCCATTTTATACAATGACCCATATGTGCTTTAATCTGACATACACGCTTTAGATATCCCTAATATCTGTGAGTTGTTAGTCACTTCATAGACAATATGAGAGTTTTGAATGAAAGAAAACTTATTATTCATACAATAAGGTCGTTAACATTAACAAACAAATGACTTTGCACAATTCCACCTGGTTGGCAAAATGGCAGACGCCGAACACTGTGCGTGTTGCGTAACTGAGGACATATGGAGGTTACACACTATTTCTGGAACAACGATATTAGGATTTGGCCTTTCTTTGTTGTAAAAGTTAATGTGTTAGTAAGTGCGCGGATGGTGATATCGCCATCACAGTATCTGTTATACTCGATGCTTGAGCAGATAATTCAATGAAAATACTAGTAAAGTTTTGTTTCCTGCCTATTTCAATATTGAACTACTACGATATGAATGGTACATCTGCTTTGTTTCCTGCCTATTTTTTAGAATAAGAAATGCAAATATTTTCAGGCTATGGCCTAATAACCTTATTAATAACCTTATTTCAATAGTGAACTACTCAGAGAAATCGATATGAACGACACATCAGTTTTGTGTCCTGCCTATTTTTTTAGAATAAGGAACGCAAATATGTTCAGGCTATGGCCTAATAACCCTATTAATAACCTTATTTCAATATTGAACTACTCAGAGAAGTCGATATGAACGACACATCAGTTTTGTTTCCTGCCTATTTTTGAGAATAAGGAATGCAAATATGTTCAGGCTATGGCCTAATAACCTTATTAATAACCTTATTTCAATATTGAACTACTCTGCGAAATCTATATGAACGACACATCAGTTTTGCTTCCTGGCCACCTGGCTATTTTTTTAGAATAAGGAATGCAAATATGTTCAGGCTATGGCTTAATAACCTTATTAATAACCTTATTTCTATATTGAACAACTCTGTGAAATTTGACATGAATGACATAAAGAAGTCAGTGATTGGAACCCAAATGATATGATAATATTAAGAAGGAAAAAAAAACAATCCGTGGTTTGTTCACTGTACTCATTATGTTTCAAATGAAATTATCTTTTCCAGATTTTTTTGTTCTCCTTTTTACACAGTCATTTTTCAAGGCCATTCATAACATCTGGGACATTTAATTATGACGAAGACGGAGTATGATGGGAGATATGATAGGTTTCTTTGGCGAAATTAATCAAAATTTCCAGACGGTTATTGAAAATGATACTGAATTTGTGCCAATCAAGTGCCAGTAATCGCCATATTCAAGAGATTAAGATTGCAATTATACCGATAGAGATATGGAAGGGGCACCAATGCCACTCAGCATAATCGAGCCAGGTCAGACCTTCAAACTAAGACCATAGACTCGCACAAGAAAAAAGGTTTTCACGGCCTCTTCCATGAAATTTGTGATAGGTCAAAGCTTCATACATGACAACAAATGAGCTGACCAGTCTAGCAGTTTTCTAGCATATTCGAGCCAGGTCAGAGTTATACACATTTAAAACGACCATAGACTCGCACAAGAAAAATGTTTTCACAACTTCTTCCATGAAATTCATGATTGGTTCAAAGCCTGGTACATAACAACAATTAAGCTGACCAGTCTAGCAGTATTTTTAGCATAATCGGGTCAGGTTAGAGTTATTCACATTTAAACTTTTAGAAAAGAGAAAATTATGTGATTGCAAGTTCAAAGTTCCATACATTAAATTGACCATTACCTTGACTGCTCTAACAACTCTTCCCCTGATCATAGATGACTGTTACTCTGTGACAACACACAAATGAGAATGTTTGCTCACACAAAATTCCCTACACCTCTTGGTGGCAAGCTTGTCCCATGCCAACTGACCCACCACCAACCATGTTCACATCGATGAGACCTAACTGGAATATCCCTATACTAGAGGGTTAACATGTAATATACCACATAGCTTGTTTGCCTGACAGGCTGGACAAGATACAGAGCCATTAAAGGTAACCAAGAGTGATATCAAAATGATTGTGCAATCAACTTTTCTTTATTTTTTTTTTTGAGGAATAAACTTCAACATTTTATATCTCAGCAATAAAAGAATTAAGATATGCATGGGGGAGTTAGACCAATGGGTGCCCATTTTACTTCTCTGCCACAAATATTTGTTTATATGTGTTATGTCATGACTGTGGTGTTATCGTTTTGTACCATCTAATTTGTATGGTTGTTATTATTGCATTTTCAGCGATCCATGTTAGAATCGCTCTCTTGTTTACTTGTTTAAGAAGTTGTAAGAACCACATAAAATATACCTAATATATATTTGATAAAATCATTGTTCATCATTCATTTGTTATAAACTAGGATCATTTGACGTCTAGGCAAATAACACAAGAATGACCTCTTTTTTAAAGTGATGAGACTTGACCCACTGGCCGCCTGCCGGTCAAACGTGGGTCACTGCGAACCCTCTTTATAGCCAGCCTTGTTGGACATGAACTGACCTGAGACGTGGTACTTGTGTAACTGCTCTTCGTTCAAGAGTCCCTCGTCATGGACGTACTCCGCGCACTGCTGTAAGATCTCCAAGATGCTGTCGTGGATCTTTTTCCATTTGTTCACATCTTTCTCATGGATTTCTGAATTTTCAGGATTTCTGAAGCCAAAAAAGGAAATGAGATATCATCAAACTTAACCAGAAATTTAATTGTAATATAAAAATGTACTTATTGACAGACACAACTGTACCAAGAATGAAGCTGATCAGACATACAGTTGCCACTCATGAATATTAATGAAATTAAATTTTGTTGTCATGTAACAATGTACATTACCACTCATCATCTAAACATCACCATACCAAGTAGGAAGGTGATCATATATAGTTGCAAATGTATTGACATAAGAATTTTATTGACAGCCCTGTCAACTGAATAAAATATTCATGTCATGGATAACAAAAACAATAGGGCACAGCTACTCATCATGGGGCATCTCCCTGTAAAATATGACATTGATATGACATGTTGTTGCGATACTGTGTTCACGAACAATAATGGTAATGTATTTGTTTGTTATCCAAAATTTCCTGGGGATTGGGGGCTTTATTTTTATGCACCCCCCCCCCATGCTCTAGCTAGGGACATGGTGGTAGAGTTTGGCCATATTTGTCCAACATAGACCCTCATTGAACATTTCAATTGTCCATTATAAATGCACACTGTGGAAACTACAACTAAGTTTATCAGATCAAATCTTTTAATGCTGATTTGGTGGTTTTTAAAACACTATGTTCCTTCTGATTTTGCAATACCCAAGTGATGAACTGCAAAGTACATAGTATCTCCATGAAATATCCACCATGTGCACAAACACACACCAAAAAAAAAACGAAAAGAAATTAAGACTGATCCATGTTGTCAAACTATTTTATTACAAAATTATTATTGTGATGCATCCCTGGTGACCACCCCTGGTGCAATTGATACTCAACAAGTAGTTTTTTAAGGGTGGGGGGATGGGAATGGCTTACAAGTAGGCCATGATTTTTCAAACCAATAAGTCAAAGCAATTAAAGGGCTCTATCACAAAAGAAATTGAGTAGGGTTTTGTCAATCTGGCCAAACACACAGATCCTTCGGTTAATTTACTAATTAGTTTTAAAGTTCTGACATTTTATTGACTGCACTTGCTTGTGGGGAGGGGGAAGGAAAAAAAAAACACCTGCGTTTATCTTTTTTTTATTATTTATTTTAGTTCAAATGACATTTCATCTTGTTGTAGAGTAATTGCTTCATACTGGTTACAATGGAAATATGTGGTTTGCAAAAGAAAACTATAGTTACAGTCCTATTCGTCACTAGAGGAAGTTGAGAAGGTCAGCAAATTTTCTGACATGGAATAAAGATGTAACAACTTCATTCTCCATTTTCATACCCTAGGAAGCTTAGTTTTAAATTGATAGTTATTCACATGCATGCGTAAATAGTAATCACCTTTCTATGACCATATGTATGTATTATTTATGATGTATGTATTATTTATGTATTATGTATGTAGTATTTATGTTTTATTTATTCATGTATTATTTATGTATTACATATGTATTGTTTTTATTATGTATGTATGTATAATGTAATAATTATGTATGTATTAAGTATGTATTGTTGTGTATTAAGTGTATTATTCATGATATATGTATTATTTATGATGTATGTATTATTTATGTATTATGTATGTAGTATTTATGTTTTATGTTTTATTTATGTATCATTTATGTATTACATATGTATTGTTTTATAATGTATGTATGTATAATGTATTAATTATGTATGTATTAAGTATGTATTGTTGTGTGTTAAGTATGTATGTATTATTCATGATATATGTATTATTTATGATGTATGTATTATTTATGATGTATGTATTATTTATGTAGTATTTATGTATTATGTATGTAGTATTTATGTTTTATTTATGTATTATTTATGTATTACATATGTATTGTTTTATAATGTATGTATGTATAATGTATTAATTATGTATGTATTAAGTATGTAT
>JAODFY010103610.1:0-11601 GCA_027580055.1 Paracaudina chilensis | reverse complement strand
CACCCTAACCTGACAATACCCTAACCATTGTTCGAACGTCCGAGGACCTTTTGTTCCTATTGAATTCGTCTTCCGAGTACTTGGGATTCCTTTGTAACAAGTCCTCGGACCTGCTGCAAAACACGTCCACACATACACACCAACCTGACCACATAGGTTCCTTTTGCTAAAGCTAAGAACCAAAAAAATTCAGTATATCAATGGCCCAAAATGCTATTGCGATGGAAATCTCACCATTAGGTATGTTCTGTCCTGCTTTCATTTTCAGATTTTTTTCTTTTTTACCTGGGTTATTCTTTCAAACAAATTATATATCTTGTGCTGCACTCCCATTCAGAGAGTGAGTATTTTTTTAATGAAATGCCACTGACCTTTCTGTGAGAATGTATGTCCACAATAATTACATGTGAATGGCTTCTCCTTGGTGTGGGTCTTCATGTGCACTGTCAGAGAGTTCTTCTGTGTGAATGATTTGGCACACTCTGGGCAAACAAAGGGCCGGTCACCTGCAGGGAGAGTAATGTGGATGAATCTTGAACAATCCAGGTTGGGTCCATGTGGGGGCCTGGGAGGGGGGTCACATGCCCCCCCACAAATTGGTTATACCACACACATTTGTGATTTTTATACAAGAGATACAGAGATGGACTGATAAACCAGTTGTGACTGTAAAAGATTCTTGGATGGATGGACACATTGAATGGATGGATGGATACATAGAATGGGTGGATACATAGAATGGGTGGATACATAGAATGGGTGGATACATAGAATGGGTGGATGGATACATAGAATAGATGGCTGATCCATAACCAAACAATCTCTAGGCAACCACAGATTTGTGTTGGAAGATGTTTTTAAGACTAACCAGTGTGGCTCCGTAGGTGTCTTTCAACAAGGCTCGGTTTAGCGAAGGTCTTACTGCAGAACTTGCATGGGTAGGTTGCCTTCTCTGATGCCTTCCGATCGGGGTTGTGGATCTCGACGTGTTCTTTGAGATGGGTGGACCGCTTAAAGGCCTTCTTGCACACTGGACACTGATGAGGACGCAGCGTTTTGTGCATATTCTCCTGGTGTTCTCTGAGACTCACCCTTTGGGTAAATTCCTGGAGCAAACGTTTGAAATTTTCTATAAATGCGGACAATGGATTTTATTTTCTTAAATAACATATATGATCAACTTAGATAAAAATAATTCATGGTGCATTATCAAAATTGCTGCATGGAAAGTAATTGATTTTTTAAAAATCTTTTATCACATTTAAAAAGTTCGGCATGGAAATATTTTGGGTTGAGTCTGCTGGAACATGTATTCTAAACTGTTGCTGAAGAAAGTTGATCAGAACTAATTCTAACACCAAATTTACTACACACGTATTGCTGTTATGCAAGGGCTTTATCAAATCAAAAATTTTGTTCATAACATCCTAGTTTAAAATTCACTCTGGAGAAAGGGTCTACATCTTTATTTAAAATGCTCAACAGAATAGTGGGGGAAAATGATTAAAGGTAAATAATTTTGTGAGCCAAGGGTATGGTATTTATCATTTACCAGTGGTACGGATCTACCACCTGATATGCAAGGCATTGTCACACTGTGTATACTAAGCAAACAACTTTAAGGAAATTAATCACTTAAAGCTCAAATTGTTCACATAAACTTAAAAGCTACTAATGTCAGAGTTTGAAGCCACACATATAATTCATACTTTTTGACCAGCCCATTCAGCTTCTTTTACCCATCTTAATACAAATCAAGACATTAGCAAGACATGCTCCGTGATATACTGCCTCAAAAAGTTTGTGATAAAACACACAATTTCGTCATCAAAGACGCGCAGCTGTGTTACCTATAACTACACACAGGGTTAAAAAAACTTCTTTTAACATCTCTTCAGAATTCCACTATTTTTGTGATTTTTGTAAACAATTCAGACATATGCAATCCTCTAACTGACGACTGAATGATTTTCCTTTGTGGAATCATACTTAATAGGTAACTCAACTTCAGGATTTATTGGAATTTGAAAATTCCTAGTTGTGCTATTTCCAAAACGAGGGCAAAAATTTCCTCTTTTCTCCCAGAAATCTTGAGTCACTGCTTCAAGAACTCCTGGCATGTCCTGAAATTCCATAGTAGAATTTCATTGTTCATGGATCCGATTCCATCCCTTTTTGAAATAATGTTACATTTGTTTGCTAGGTTTTGTAAATGTGATCACTCATACGATGGACTAGCTCCGAACTAGCTTATTAGACATAAATATACAAAGTGATGGGTTTGTTCGGGAACAAATATCCTGCAGTTGCTACACTGCCATTCTCACATTCTTAAATGTATACAAGTCCTGACCCAACATGAATTTCACAAACCTCCACATGGAATTGTTCCAAGTCCCTTACATAACAGCAAATGAGCTGACCAGACCAGTAAATTTATAGCATACCCTGGATGTTACATAACATTAACACCACTTTTTCTCTTTAGCATGATATTATTGTAAAAAATTAAAATGAGAAGAATTATTGATGGATTTGAGTCCAAATTAGACTCTGTGAAGGCATTGAAAAGTGAAAACATTGAATCCAGTGAAAAACCAAATGTTTTGATAAATCAGTAGGGAAAGTTCTTTGTTATTCTTTATAATTTTCTTGCTTTTTATATCATACTAATTTGAATTGGTTATGCCAAAACTTGTAAGTTTTGCTGTTGCTTTGAAGATTCTACTTTTATATATATAGAATCAAGAAGGAAAAAAAAACACTGTGCATCTGTAATGTGGAAGATGTTGCCAGATGCTTAACTAAATGTGAACTGATTTGAAAAGTCAATATCTAAATAACCAAAAATGCTACTGTGAAGGAAATTTCACTGTTGTTTTTTTTTTCCTTCCATTAATTGTCAGCAAGTTTAATTCTTGACTGCGGTATACTTTTAAGAAAAGTTGTCTCACCTCCCTGCAACCTTGAATATCACATGGGTAGATAGAACCAATGGCGGCGGCAGCATCTGTCACTGTCAGTGTCGGCTCCTGAGACTTCTTTTTCTTGGAGGGTGTCTTCCGGGGTATAACAGTGGTACTGCTTGGCGTCATCATGCTGGAACTAGGCATACTCTCACTAACAGACGCTTCTATCGCCTGCAGTTCATCCTGCAGCAGGTCGGGGCCGAAGATCTCTGGTACCAACTCTTGGACATCCGAGGAGGAGACATGACCAGTGGTGGGGACGATAGTGGTAGATGATGGCTGACTGGTTTGTTGGAGCGACGGATGCTGTTGAACAGGTCGAAAGGAATCACTGGGTATGTTTAGCTGAAAGGTCTCGGCGATGTTGCTGTTTGAAGAAATGGAGAGAGGAATAGCTGACATCAGGTTGGTCGTCACAGGCATAGCCGTCTTTTCCAGAGACTGTTGTAAGACATTGATATCATCCATTGACCTTGACATAGCCTGTGCACTGCCCTGAGGGAGGATGGATGTTGAGAGTGTCATCTGAGGGGCTTCCGATTGGCCTTGAGAGACAATGATGGTTCCTCCAGTCATACCATCCCCGAGGGTTGCCTGCTGATCTACTGACATTAAGGGCTGTACGACTCCACTCTGAAGCTGCAACTGTGGAACGGTCATTTGCCCTACATCACCCAATGTCAGCTGTGACTGGATGTTGGCAACATTCAGCTGAGAGAGTTGCTGCAGTGAGGCCTGGTCCAGCTGTAAGATCATCGGCGGAGGCTCGGCACCCTGGAGGACAGCACTGGTACCAGCGACACCTGCTTCAGACTGTAGGGCCACCAGGGCCGATTGATTGCCTACCACATCATTGGCTGCCAGCTGTATGTTTACCTGTCCTAAGTCATTGGCCTGGAAGGTGAGTGTGTTCTGCTGCAGCTGCTGCAGGATGGCTGAATTGATCTGGACTGTTATGTTGGAATTCAGACTCTGTATCTGAGGCAGGTTTGCCGTATTCAACTGTAGCTCTATAGGGACTACCGTAGTGGAGACTAGGCTATCCGCATTGGACAAATCCTCACTGGGTAAAGAGACTGGAGGAAGCACATGAGTGGTGGTGGCCATCGAGGGAATGGCTGCATGGGACACCACTTGCTGCAGTTGGTTTTCCTGCTCACATGATATGGCTTGCACAACCACCTCATCCATCTGATCTTGGGCTAGCCTCTCCTTAATGGATCGCCTTCGTTTCCTGGATGACTGGTTGAAATGCGTCTCCATGTGAACCTTCCTTGAGCCTGACGTACGGAAGTGCATGCTACAGTTAGGGCACTTGTATGGTTTGGCACCAGTATGAAGTCTCATGTGAACCTTCAGACTACCTACTGTTGCAAAGAAGGTCTTACATATATGGCATGCTGCTTGCTTTACACCTTTGTGGGTCCTCATATGACAAGACAGGGTAGATTTCACAGCGAATGCTTTCCCACAGGTATCACAAGAAAACGGCTTTTCCCCCGTGTGTATGCGGATGTGCCTGACAAGGTCACAGTGTTTTCGGAAGCTCTTGGGGCATTTGGAACACGCATTGGCAAACTTTGGGGAAGATGACAGCTGCTTGGACTTGTCCACAATTTCATGAACTTTGTCTTTCTCATGTGCTAGCTGTGCTAGGATCTTCTGGGAAAGCGGGGCATCAGCCCTGGGTGACTCATGGGCAATTTTCTCCTTCTCTTTATCGTCAAGGACAACCACCTTTGTTGGCCTCTTGGAGGTCATTCTGATCTCTTTATTGTACTCCTGTTCGTGGTCCCTCTGGTGACGCTTGAGCTCCATGGGTACCCTGAAATGGGTGTTGCACTTCCCACAGGTGAACTTCTTCTCCTCTGTGTGTATCTGCATGTGACGAGTCAGAGAGCCATTGGTTGTGAACAATGCCGAACAGATGAAGCACTTGAATGGCTTCGACCCAGAATGTGTCCTCATGTGATTCTTCAACACTCCAGATGAGACAAATGACCTCTGACACTGGTCGCACTGGTAGGGCTTATCCCCAGTGTGAGAACGAACATGCTGCTTCAAATGGCTAGATTTTTTGAAGGACTTGTCACAGTAATTGCACTTGTATGATCGCTTGGCTTGAGTCCTGCCAAGACCAAGGTTAATTTCTGGCGGCTGCGTTGTGTCAGACTCTACAAGCTGCTGGTCTGGCGGGGCCTGGGTTAATAACGACTGTGCAGTGATTGCTTCTAACTGCTGCTGAATCTCCTGGGTTTGAAGGCTCACTTGGGATTCGGCTGTCCCCTGGTTAGAAGTTACAATCAGCTCTTGAGAAACCAAACCCTGCACAAACTGGGAGACATTGGTGAGGTTTGCTGGTCCACCTAACGAAGCCTGTGATAAAACCTCCTGCGTGAGAGTGGTTGGCTGAAGCAGCGGGTTCTGCACTGTTTCCTGGGACTGGGCTCTGTAGGCATCTGCCGTCAGTTGATTAAACAGTTGTTCGCTGTAATCTTGGGCAGGTTCAGTCTGCATTTGCTCTTCGATGACGTTGGTGACTATAGTTTCCTGGGAGAGCTTACCTTCCAGTAACTCTCGCCGATGGGTTTTCATGTGCTTCTTACAATTTACTGATGTTTTGAAGGTCTTCTGGCAGTATGGGCACATGAATGGCCGCACATCGCTGTGGGTGGCCATGTGTCTCTTCAGGCTGCCATTGGTGGTGAACAACCTTTCACAGATGATACACTTGTACGCCTTGAAACCGGTGTGTGTTCGTAAATGTGACTTGAGTACCCCAGAAGACACAAATGCTTTAGGGCACTGGATGCACTGGTAGGGTTTTTCACCAGTGTGAGTCCTTATGTGTTGCTTCAAGTGACTAGACTTCTTGAAAGCTTTCCCACAATAACCACACTTGTAAGGCCTGTCAAATACAGAACCAGTCTGCTGTAAACTTTCCATCTGATTAAACGCAGCATTGTTACGAGAAGGCTGCTGCACCAGACCCGTGTCTGTGATGAGAATAGGTTCGGGTAGTGAGATCGCCTGAAGTTCAAAATCAGACGTCCTGTTCATTTTCTTGGCATGCATCCTGTTACGATTGAGATCCAAGCTCCTGTTATGTGACTGGATGTGAACGTTACGTTGACCAGATGTTCGGAACCTCTTGGAGCACTGGTTACACTCAAACGGTTTAGCCCCTGTGTGCAGTCTGAGATGTATTTTTAGACTGCTATGCGTAGAGAACATCTTCTGGCAAACGTTACATTTGTATTCCTTCACACCAGTATGCGTCTTCAGATGTGTTGTGAGAGTGCTCTTCACAGTAAATGATTTCATGCATTGGGGGCACTTGAATGGCTTTTCCTGAGTGTGAGTCCGTACATGCCTGACCAAATCGCTTGGCTTCTTGAAGTCCTTCTGGCAATATCGGCATGTGTGTATTCTGCTGGTGTTGCTACGCATTGCTCTTCTCCTGTGCAGTATTTCAGTGAAGACCTTCACTACCTCTTCAGCTGTCTTAGCTGTAATGACAAAAATAGAAAATCGCTAAGTTTCCCCCACTGGTTGAGTGGGGATACTTACGAGGGGACAACTTACCTTCTTGGTAGCTGCAGGTGAGGATGTTCACTGCTGCTTTTACACTCAAATACAGCAGCAATACAGCAGCAGATTTGTGCGTGTGCTTATTTGGAATCGTGAACTAACTTATTGCTGTCCTACCTTTAAAAAGCAAATTAAACACACTGCAGTTTTATGTGGATATATAGATATAACGTATAAGGTGCCTAAGTTCATATTTATCACAGATTTTATTTGATTTGGCAAGAAAAAGCTGCCTCCATGTGACATCTTCAGGAGGGATTCAGAGTTTGAGACATTACAGGCTTCATTAATTCTTTTATGGCATACTTCACATAGTGTTAAATAAACAAGAAATTAACAGTAAGTGAGAAGTTACTGTATATGCTAACTGAAATGTCAAAGGTGTACAATGTAAACAAGTCCTAGATCATTTGTCTCTGTACTGTTCCTGTAATGTCTCACCTGGTTGGTAACCGCTTTGCAGCTCCGGGTTGCTGTGCATTTGTAAGCCACAGTTTTCCAGCGCTTGCTCCAAGATGTCAGTGGAGAAAGAGCTGTTGCGCGTCTCCTCTTCCTCGTTGATGAAGCTGCCACTGGTCTCCTCTGTGGAGGTGGACTCTGTCAGTTCTAGGAGCTTCTGGATTATATCCATTAGACCTGTATCACTGGTCTCTTCGTCGACTGGAGTATCCAGTTCCACTGACCCCTGGGGAAGTTCATCCACGGGGACCTCATCCATGATGTTGACAGGGGCATCTTCATCTGCAAACAACAAGAGTGTATATGTATATATATGTTGATTCCTTTATAACAATGGAGATTATAATACATATATATCCACCATGCTTCATGTTAAATTATTACAACAAATATGCTGTTATTAATTTAATAAAGAAAACAGCTGTTCCAGTCAGTGGGTGGCATTCATGTATGTATTTTATGATCCTCCGGACAAAGCGAGAACCTTTTGTCAGGTTATTTCATGCAGGCTGGCAGAACTCTGTCTCAAGCATTCACCTTTTGACGTCCACGTTTCAGAATTGTCAATTGGGGATTAACAACTCATGTAACTAGACAACACACATTGATCTTGTAGAGACTCACACTGGGGACCTTATAAATTGTAGTCATCGGCATTAACCGCTGAGCTACTACTCTCTGCATATCTTCATAAATAGTATGAAATTGTACCTACCCCATCAAATAATACTTGTAACCACACCAAAAAGGCAATGTGATCTTGCATGCAGTTGTTAAAATTATTTTATATATTAATATTTATCAAATGGACATCAACAAATATAGGTCCTATCTACTCATCATGGTACATGTAGCCATCAACAATGGCACTGATCGAACATGTTGTTTCTAAGGCACTGTGGATGAGCCATTTTCAGCAACTTAAGTTAAGCCCTACTCGCTCATGAATATTAATGAGATGAAACATCAATTATATGATTACAAAGCAGGCCAGGCATAGTTTGCACCACTGCCTGATTTAGGCATAAGCTAAGCAAGTTAACGCTTATGGCCTCAATCCACAGGGGTCTCAACAAATTAAAAAGCATATGTTTTCAAGTTTTGTGAGACCTATTGCTGTCATTTATAACAAGGGGCCTGCAAGCTTTATTATAGCTTAGGGCCTCACCAAGTCTAAATCCGACAACTATTGATTATTACATCACAGAAACCGAAACATTAATGGCACAAATACACTTGCTGTGTCCCACCTTGACTTGTATCCAACATGTTGTTGCTGAGATACTGTTTTTCAAGCATGCCATCATACATATACTCGTATATACAAGCCATCATCATTACACTAGTTATTGAGACTAATGGGTATTGAAATAGGGAAATTGCAAATTTAATAGGCTAGTTTTCTGTAGAGGGTTTATGCTGAGGTGTTATTCTTCATATTTGAAGTGATTTCATATCCATCAAAATGCAAACATAAAAGTGCACCCCATATTCAAAAACCTTTCTATAACCCTGTTTTTGTTAACAAAAACTCCCATTTCTTACCTTGGTTTTGTATCACAGATGAAATAACAGGCTCTGCATCCCGCGCTGTCTCTGAAGTCTTGTCTTTACCGCTAGTTTCTGTCAGCTGTTTGTTCAACTTCAGTGCCCCCAGTCTAAGGAGCGTCAGCGGGTCCTCCGGGGAGTAGTGAAATTTGCTGATGTGAGATCTCAGGCTCCCAAGCTTGCGGAAAACGCAGTTGCACTCTTCACAGCGGAAGGGGTTCGCCAACTTGGAGTTAAGTTCGTGGACCCGGACAAAATGAGCGCGGAGGTTCCCCCGTTGAGAGAAGTTGTGGTGGCACATATCACAGGTGAAAGGCTTCGAATTGGTGTGCTTGGTCATATGAATGTTCAGAGCCCCCTTCTGATTAAAAGCCATGTCACACATTTCACATTTGAACGGCTTCTCACCTGGTGAGAGGAAATTGATTGACAAGAAGCATCAGTTGAGCAGTGCATTCCTATCATTTCTGTAAACATTTAATTGTGATCCTTTTCACCTTTCAATTCAAGGAAAAATGCACCCAGCCTGTATCATTAGGGTTTATTTTGGGCTAAAAATCACCAGAAAACCATGCCAAAATCTTCTAGCTTATATTGCTATCTGGAGATGTTCCTTTATCTCTATATTAGATGTTTTCAAAATGATTAGGTAATTTTGAGTGAAAAATAACAGTATAAGGATATAATTTGTCACTGGAAAACCTGTGACACATGATTCATTCTCAGCTTAACTCCTTACTAAAGATCGCTGGCAAAAGAAATCCACCAATATATCCAAGACATGCTAGTTAGTATTAAACAAATAGGCCTGCTGTTAGAGGACGTACAATTGGCTAGCATGGTGGTTAATGTGTGCATATTCATAATGCCTGCTCCTGTAAATTGGATTTTTTTTCTAAGGCAAAAATATTTCAGTTGGTCCATTTGTTATTTTGAAGCCTAGGCTAGATCATTTTTGGATCTCTTCAGCAAATTCAGAATGGAGCATAGTAAATTGTCGGCCGATGCAGTGCCCATGGATGCAAACACTGCAAACTACCAACCTGTGTGTATTCGGACGTGCCGGACCAGCTGACTGGGCTTTGGAAATGACTTCCCACAATGAGGGCAGACATTGTTTGGATAGTGCCTAGCAGGCTTGATTCTTCTTCTCCCCCGGTAATATTTCCTGTATCGGAAAAGAAAGAATTCATTCTTACAGTAAAGTCTATGATAGCATCCTACATATATTATGAAACTTCTAATAAAGAAATGTGGCCTTGAATCTGTGATTGAACAAGAAAGCCAATGGCTTTGTGATTCCTGGATTTTTTAGTATAAAGTGACATTGTTATTGAGGAAATATTTGGAATTACCAATTTTTTTGTCCACATCAATATGAATGTTTTATTTTGTATAAAATATATTGAATTTGAACAGAAAGTGATGGAAGCTTTGCTTCGATCCACTTATTCATTATTTTGAAATGAATTTTAAACTCAATATGACATTAATTTAATGTATCATTTCTAAGGTTTTGTGTTTACAAGCTATTTTGAGTGATTTAGAATTATTGCTTTTTAATAATTCCTGAACCTTCAAGTAGGATAACGCTATTACTATGGGAGGACAAATTCTCAAGTTTACCCAACCAAATTTTTAGGCATAATAATTGACAGTAAACTAACACGGAGAGTTCAAATCTCCAAAATATGCAACAACGTGGCCAAAAATTTTGTCCAAATTGAAACATTTCTTGCCACAAAATATTTTGAAGACCATTTACCCAACTTAAGTGGTTACACAAATCTCCTATTGTTCCATCATTTGGTCTGGCACTCGTGATACTAATCTTTATCCACTGTTCATTATACAAAAGAAAGCTATATGCCACATTACCCATTCTGCACCTCGTGGTCACACCAGCCCTCTCTTTAAGAAGCTTAATTTATTGAAGTTAAACGACATTATACGTGTTAATCTCGCCACGCTCGCCTATAAGACATGGAACGGTCTCCTACCGAATGCATTCCATAATTACTTAATGAGCAGTACTGACATACATCATCATAATACTAGACATGCGAATAACGCACATTATTTCCATACCAATACCTCAATAGGAATGTTAAGCCTTAAAAACATGGAATGGTATCACAGACATTATTAAAAATAAATTAACACGGTTAATAACACTAGGTGAAATTAAGTTGTCATTCAGTGAGTTAACATGCATGCTTTTCAAATCTCATTGGGGTGGGGCAAGCAGGGGGAAAGATGTCTGACTCGTGGGGCGGCTGCCCACCCCACTGGTTACGCCACGCGAGGGAGGGATCTAAGGGGCATACCCCTCTGTTAAAAAATAAATTTATTTTTCCAATTTCTAGAAAATGCGTACCTCACCCCACCCCATACCGAAATCTATAGCTTAAACGCAGTTTCCGACAAATATTTAAAAAAAAACGTTACCGGTACCTCTCTGAAAAGTGGGGGGAATTGTCCAAACTAAAAAAAAAAACCCCGTGGCGACGCCACTGAATGTACCGTATGTAACCGCCACACGGATCGCCGAGAAGGTACATCAATTGTTAGTTAATCACATTAAATAAAAGTTACACGGCCACAAATTTATTAATTTGTTCATCGAATTATGGAGTAAGCATGAATTTAAAAATACAAGAACAAAAGTTTTTACCATCTTTAAAACTCTTAACTTTTAATCAAAACATTGTCCACCCTAATGGCAGAAGTATTCGGTGCATATCACAATCATTTATTCTCATTTGAAAGAAAGTCAAAAGCTAAGCCAAGGCAGGAGAGAGGGGGCAGTAGGGGGTTAGGAACTCACATCGATGAAACATATGCTATGTGTAGGAGGTTAATATTGTAGGATTCTATGCATATTACAATACAGTTAAATATCATTTGAAATAAAGTAACAAGATAAGCGTAGGCGGGGAGGGAATGGTGTGGGGAGGGATAGGTGAGAAACAATCATTAGTGAGGACGTATGTGTGGGAGGTTGGTATTGTAGGGTTCGATCTCTATAACCTGT
>JAODFY010103499.1:0-11605 GCA_027580055.1 Paracaudina chilensis | reverse complement strand
CGGGGGTCATAATTTCCTGCGGGGAGTCAATATTTCTGGACCGGGGGGTCAAAATTTCCTAGGAAATTTTGACCCCCGGTCATAATTTCTTAGGGGGTCAAAATATACTGTCACACCGGCTTTAGAATGGCCCCAATGTATCTCCTGCATGTCGTAAAAGGCGACTAAAAGGAGCTGGCATCAGAACACCATGCCTCATGTTTGCGAAAAAGGGATGGCAACAGGGCCACTCTTTGACGCAGACTTTCTTGATTGCATCATACCCATCTTTACTGTTGCTTGTTAAAGTACACATCCCGAGCTTATATTGTCCGTTAGCTTCCCTTTTATATAATTTCTCATCTTCGAAGGAGGACCTAGGTGTTGGTCCTCCGCTTTTCTCATAATTTATATTATTTGTCATCTTCTAAGGAGGACCTAGGTACTGGTTCTCCAATTTTATTATTATTTAAAAATTGGGTAGAAAACCGAGGTTATGGTCCTCCCCTTATTCTTCCCTTATAAAATTATTACTTTTACTTACACTCTTATAATTTCAGAAGGACCCAAATAGTGGTCCTTCACATCTTTTACACTCTTAGAAATTTTAAGAGTATTGTGTTGATATTTGGAAATGTGGACATTTCCTATCATAGGTAAATCCTGTGTGAGGCGTGTTCTAGCTTGTGTTGTTGTTATTATGACGTCACACTTGACTTGTAGTGGTTCACATTGTGATGTAACAGACTACTTATCACACGCTAGTAGTAGTGCGTACAGTTGTTAGGTTTGAATAATTCGAAAGTACTAGGCTAAGGATGTCCAAACCGGATCAAACTGGTTTGCAGAAGCTCATCTGCATATCTAGTCAGCACTGGCCAATCAGAAGTTGGGTAAAAGGTCAGCTGAAAGTTTGGACCAATGAGGTCCGAAGGGGGGAAAGCGCGCCCTGAGCCGGCGTCGTAAGGGGGGAAAGCGTGCCCTGAGCGGGCATAAGTTGTTACTTTAGAATCGGGGAGTTGCAGTTTATCTCCCGGAGCCTACATACGTATTATGAGGAACTCTGTAATGCATAATTAGAATCAGTATTTATCTTTGTCTATTTTATCCATCCAAAGTTGTAGTTTTATATTATTGTTGAGTTTATGTTCGAGTATTGAATAAAAGGAACTGTTGCTATTAAATATCGTTTTTTGAATACTGTTTATAGAAAATTAATATCTATGCTCGAGTACCGCGTTACTAGTGTAAGGCCCTAGCTACCGTATCAACTCGTATAATTGGAACTACCTAAAATCAGCCTTACATTTGTACTGGATCTGACAAAGCATGATTGACTTAACAGGTTTATAAGGTTGTTATCATTTTGTTTGGTTCAAGCAAATAACAACAGATAACACGATACAAGCATTTATATCATCTATATACTTTAGTAACTTTCATTTACAGGAAGGCTTTCTTTAATGTATAACAAATATCTTGGAAATAATGCCATAATCAATATCTTTTAAAAAGCCCAGTAAAAAATTGCTCAATTAATAAGGGAAAAAACAATAAGCCCTTATTTGGTAACTTTTTGGTTTGCTGAGATTTTAAATCAATTTTAATTAAACACCTGGCAACTTTTGGGACATCACAAATACAAAATTTACTCAAATTTGATTTTCGTTTTTATTGGATTTCTTCTTGAACCTTGATATTGCTAGATATAAATCTCTGAACAACAGCCACTGTGCTCAACATTTTTCAAGTTTGGTATGCTAAAAAGCCTGGTAGCAGGGAAAGCAGATTACTAACTACACACCAACTCACATTGGTTTTACACCAACTCTTTAAAAAGTGTTTAAAATACCTTTACGAGTTTTCTCAAAGACCATTACAGACAAAAAGGGGCAGGTTATGATTTTAAGGTGGAGCACACAACAAATTCAAATGAGATTTGTGAGTCCCACAAACCCCTCCCCCCCCCCCCTTATCAGTTATGTACATAAGGGTAACATTTTCTTGTTGTAGTGTTAACAATAACTGCATTTAAAGTTGAAACATCGTTTATAGAAGCAGTTCATATTTTGAAAATAAACTTCATTGAAATGTTACTTTTGGCAGGGGCACACCCACCAAAGTTCACATGCAGTTATAAACTCATAAACAATGTATTTTAAATGGGGATTGTTTAATCTGTTCATGAACATTCATCTTTTTTAGGATTGTTTAATCCCTGATCCCATGTCTGCACATTGATTCATTCCCATCAGATGATCACCTCTCTTGTACAGTGCCATCTCCTACAAGCTCATTCAGTTTGAAAAATTCCTTCTCAGCTTTCTTCATTTTCTTTTCTTGCAATTCCTGTATCTTCTCTGCAAACAGAAGCTTCAGTGTTGGTATGAAGAGAGGGATCAGGGAGACTTCAGACAGAGAAAACTAGAACAAGATCAGAAAGAACGCTCATGTTAAATGTGATCATGAGAAATGTGATGAAAATATTATCAATTACATTACTTGGCATAGCGCAATTCCAATGATCATTGCACTTTACAATCTTAAAAACAAAAGGGCAATCCACAGAGTTGCTGATCACATCGCCAAATGATGTACAATGTCTGTCTGCAAAAATTCCTGATAATTTTAGACCATAAAATTAAAGTGTGGAAACTAGGAAAAGTTGTAGCTTTTAAATCGAATAGCCTAAGGTGAATCAACCATGTTGAGTAATTTGACCTCAATTGACCCAGATGACCTACAAATGACCTTCAATATTTTCGGCACTAAATGTTGACCATATATACCAAGTTTCATGTGAAGCAAACAATGTTTAACAATGACCTCGTCCGTCTCTCGTGCGAGTCAACCATAGGCAGAAAATACTCCCTCCAAAAAATTTGGGAAAAACATTCTCAATGGCCTGATGCACTGCCCTCTGCCTTTAGTACATCTGGCAGTACCTTTTGGATGTGGCCAATGTATTTTTAGCATTTTTCTGGGGTAACACTTTCCCTCCAGAAATCCATCGTCATGGATTTCAGGTTTTCGAGTGATCGCAGCTTCCTCTTTGTTCGAAGGCTGTGCTTAAGTTCATGCCAAAGCATCTCGATGGGGTTGAGGTCCTGACTCTCTGCAGGGGTTGGCCACCAGTGAATGTTGTGATCTGCCATGAACATCTTTGTGAACCCACTGGTGTGTCATTTGGGGTCATTGTCTTGGACCAACCTGTAATCCCCGTCCGGAAACACCCTCTCAACAAAGGGAATGAGCCCCTTCTGAAGAAGTGCTTCACAAAAACAGTCACATTTTATTATACCATCGAAGATGACGATGTCTGTGGCACCCCTGGCATTATTTTCACTGGATGTTTTGGCATGCCAATAAGTCTCGGTGGCTCCCATCTGCTTCGGAATTGTAACTTTGACATATGATCAAGTTCGATCATGCATTTGAATAGTTCACTCATCCATTCGCCGAGTCGTCCACTACTGGCCCGTCCAATCGCTGATTCATACACTGATAAAATTGTCCACTACCCAAACAGTTACTGAACGTTTCTTTGCTTTCTAAGCGTCTGATGGCATGCTCCAGACGAGCGACTTGGTTTTTGGTACGGACCATTTGCTTTCTAAGCACCTGATGGCATACTCCAGACGAGCGACTTGGTTTTTGGTACGGACCATTTTCACATACCTCAGTTTCGTACTGATCCAACCCAGCCCATTGCCTTCTGGCTTTGCGGATGGAACTTGTACTAACTTGTACTTGAAGAGTTTGCAGTAGTTCAGAGGTTCAGGGGTGTCATTGATGGATCATACACAATACTGTAAGCAGTTTTGTAAGCATTGTAAATGCATGTCTTTATTAATACAACCAGCAAATAGAGCATTGGCATAGGCCAGTTTTGATAGGACAAAAAGCTCTAATATCATGGTTACAATTGTGTCAATATATCATCTACTAGCTTACAAATTCTACAAATCGTCCACAAAATGAAATTTACAGATACAAGTGACATGAGATGACATGGTCGTGTGGATAGGAGCCTCACCATTATTAATTGTATAGTTGCATAGGTGGGGGTAATAAACCAGGGATACAGCAGTGAAAAACTTGGTCTAGGAGACATTTAGTCATCCATATATGGATATCAGAAATGCAGTGCATAGGTCTGAACATGGTAACAGCAGCATCACATAAAGTAGAACGTCATCAGCATATATGTGGTATGTTTTGTGATGTTGCCTAATAACTCTGAAGAATTGGCCCTAATAATATCAATATTGAAATCACCTGATAGATTAATAAATAACAGAATTTATTCTCCATTGCAACAGCATTCATGGTTTGATAAAGATAATCATTAAAGTAAGAAATATTCCCACTAGGGGGGTGATAGAGAATGCCAACTATTAAATTACCCTTTATGTAGGGAACATGTTCATTAAATAATGAGGTAGCATCACACTTATTAAAAATATCGTTTTGGTGAATAAACAAACAAATCCGTCCACCCTTCTTGTGAGAGCAATGATGCTTAACAAGTGAATAATTATCCAATTTAATTAGCGGCGACAAATCATCTGTAAACCAAGGAAAAACATGTTTAATAGTTGAAAGAAAGCCAATAATTGCATTGAAATTTTTATTGACACTATGTGGCTTATCAAAATAATTCCTAAACCAATCATCATTCAGATTGGAAATCGTCATTTAGATCATAATCAATTGATAATATCCAAATGTGGAAATCGTCATTTAGATCATAATCAATTGATGATATCAAATGTGGGTACCTAGCTCTGACTGAAGTCATTCTCTCACCACCGACAATGGATGACTCACCCTCATGAAGTCGAAGGCAATCCCGACTTTACCGCTGACTCTGTCTGGTAGCAGGGGCATCTTAGGGTACCTCTGACTGAAGTGAGTTAACATGATGAATTTAGCATTCATTCTCTCGCCAACGTCAATGGCCTGAGATATCATGCTAGTAGGAAGAAAACAACATTACACCTTACAATGGTTTGATGATATGTCCAATATGGTAAGACTTATTCATGAATGCTATGCAATGCATTACACACATATATATAATACAAGTTCTTGCATGGGGTAGTTTGATAAAACATTATGTGGCTAGCCTAACCTTACACTTAACTCTGTGTAAAAATAGCCTAATTTTGTAACAGCAATAAAATGAGCATTCGAATGCTTAACAAAATTACTCAATATAACAATTTGCAAGAACATCAGGGCCTACAATTAGTCTTACACTAGGTAAAAAATTACTTCATATATTTAAACTAATTGGCCTAATTTTATCACAAAAGTTATAGGCAGTATGTCTAATGTTAGAAACCCTTATTACTAGCACAGAACTACGGCTGGCCAACTTAGCATATAAAGTGACCATTTTGTAATGCAAAAATCGGGTAGCCTACAATTGGTTAAATTGGCAAAGTTCATAAAGATTCGTTCGTCATGTACCCGGGTACCCGACGGGTATTTGGTCTGGGGTACCAGAGTTTGATTTTTCTGCCCGGTGCAAACACCAATACAATAAGGCTACGGGTATTTGGTCTGGGTTACCAGAGTTTGATTTTTCTGCCCGGTGCAAACACCAATACAATAAGGCTATAGACTGTTGCCACAAATGAGAACGTAGCTGTTAGTTGGAAGGAGCAAGTAAAACCACCATTGGCCCATATAGCAGGTTTGGGGGTTTATCACAACTATGAGTCACATTTTGAAGCAGCCGCCACACTTAATCCATATCCTCGTGTTGCAGATTTTTAGCATACTTGATGCAAGAGTTGTTTACCCTTTATGCAACCTGTTAAGAATATATGGTAACTGCACAAAAAGTAACTTCCTAATCAATTTTTAGCTTTGGAGTAACTGGAGAAGTTCTAAAACCACTGACTAAGGCAGAATATGCTGATAAACGCTGCAGGTGCCATGTGCAAACAAAATGGTATGTGTCCTTTATTTTATTTTGTGTATCATGAATATTTATGAGTAGGAGGGCCATATTAAGCAAAGAATTATGAAAATGCTAATCATCAGTCATAACGTATGTGAAATAGATGTTTCTTGTGAAGCTGGCCTGAGATGGTTATCAGTTTATTCATATTCACATTGAAACTGATGTGACTGAGGGGTATGTTTATAGTGTGTAAAAGTGAGTATAGGTGAAAGTTGCCTAAACAAAATAGCTAAGCTATTGTTGAAAATGCATTTTTTTAAATTATTTCATCTGGTGAAAAATTGTCAAATCGTACTAAAATACTTTGATACGTTAATAATCGCCACAATTCTACACTTGGGCTAAAAACCAAAAAATCAACATGCTAAATAATGAACAAGAAAATAGCAAAAAGTGAGGTAACTGTAAAATATTGCGGGCTCAAGTTTGTGTCGGGATCACGATGCCATAGAGCAAGGATTATCCTCACCTGTGTTTTTTGATGACTGCCTCTTCATCCAGACCATCCTCCAAGGTAGCTTCATGGAGTAGAAGATCAGCATCCTTACCTGTATACAATGAATAAAACAAAACATCCCCCATCAACAATAATTACGGGGTAAATGCAAGCATGTGCGGTCATAAATTCAATTTAAGACCAAATATGACATCATAAGGGAAGCTAGCAGACCCATGGGGATAGCAAAGCCCTTCCTGAGTGACGTTGTCATTCATAAATATCATTACTGTACAATATGTTAAAAAAATTTCAAGCATGTGGAGGCTAAGTGGACCAAGGTTATGAGGTCTGCTGCCCACTTTGGTGATTTGATCATGTCTTACATCAACCAGGACGCTGTGCAATATTAATTTGAACCAAGAGAGGCAATTTACATCTTTCATGTCATGCAATCAGACCTGACCAGTGTGCCATTGCAAGGAACACACAATGACAATGAAGTAAAACAATGATAATATAGATTTTTTTACTTTAATAAATATGAAAATTTTATTCAAACAATATGTAATGAAAGCATTGTCAGGAAGTGATTGAAAATACCGGTCCAAATGTGAATATTTGGCCTTTCATGCCATATTGTGCAACAGTGTAGTACTGCATTCACTTTGCCTCGTGTTTACGTAACTCATGACTCCACAAAGACGTGAACACATTCCATTGTATTCCTATAGTGACAGTACTGTGTGTTTGATGGACTCATGAACCTATAGAGACATAAAACGACCCAGTAGAGACTGTGGCAAAACACTACCAAAATTACTGTTTTACTGAATCAAATCACATCACTAAGTTTTGTCTTCCCACCTTTCAAAATTAAGTGTTTCATACCAATAATGAATTTACTCTACTGGTCACAATTTCAACATTATTTGAGTTGTGAAGTGGAGGTTGTATTCCAATTCCCACTTCACGAGTGTTCCCATGTTCTAGCTAAATGGAATGGCCCACAATGTCGTGTTTACATAAACACAAGATAAATGGAATGCAGCAAATCCCATTTGTAAGGAAAACAGCCAGCAACTGTTGCTAAGAAACCAATACAGTTGGAGAAGCCTGCTGGCTTATGAATCTCTACTGCATTGAATGCATGTTATTGTATTTTTAGGTCTTTGTGTATATTTTGAAGATAATTCCCATAGGAAAATGCTACATCTCTCTGAATGTTTTACCCACCCCATTGGACAATCCAGAGAGATGGTTGCTAGGCATCACTTTTTCAAATGCAACCTCTCGCATGACCAATAAATCACAAGATATGTTTGTTGAGCTCACCTGCAGTAACCAAAGCATCACATGGCATGGTGTCACCAGAGTAAACCACCTTCCATCCCTGTTGATGTGTGACTACCAGTCCATAAGCATTGAGACAATGTCTGACAGGAACCGTCTCAAACTAAAAATACAAGTGAAATAACATCACTTACAGAATGCCTTCAAGCCGCTAATTAAGCCAAAAATAAAATTAAGTGAACTTGTACTTCACTAATAGGAACATATATAGCAAGTATGAGTTTGTTCAAGTTGTTCTCATTGAACTACAATATTTACAGTGTTTCACTATTTGACCTGTGTTGTCTTTTTAATTCACCTCCACAAAAAAAAAATACTATGGGATTCTTGTACACATTTTGACGAAACTATATGTCAAGTATGAATTGAATATAGGTTGTCCTTAATAATAATTTTGACCTTAGACGACCTTTGACCTCCAACAAAAGGAATAGAGCTCTTGTAACTCAATATGATCAACCTACATGCAAAGTATTGGCTTCATCAATGTTTACAAGAAATTTGTCATGGACACACACACATGACATCATGACTGCATAGATTCTTATTACCTCTGGCAAGGAATCAAGACACAAAAGCAAATATTATTTCTAAATTACAACTTGAATAACTCTGTTAATGTAATGCATCCTTGTAAGCATGATAAATAATAAACAATAAATAATAAACAATAAATTTACTTTTTTGAGACCAAGTCGGTTGAGTAAGCCCTCCTCGTGTCTACTTCTCTCTTCAGCAGAGTCTGTGAGATCATCATTCTCAATGAATCTGAAGCAATTAATGATAAGTGGGAGTTTAAGGGATAGTCCAGTGACTAAATGAAAATGGACTTGATTACAAAATAGAGGAAAAACTACACACAATGGTGAAAGTTCCATTTCAATAAGAATCTTTGGTTGATGAGATAATGATTTTCAAAGTCACTTTAAATTTTAATTAAGCATCTAGCAATATAGCTAGTGTTTTATTGCTACAATGCATTCCAGCAAACAACCATGAATATATGGTTCTTTAACTAAATGGCAGCCTTCTTATTTTGTATTGTCTATATATACTTCTGGCACACATTGATGCTGATGAAGTCATATTTTACCTGTCATGATTGGATTTAAGGGAGAAATAACCCTAACAACCTTAGATTATACGAAAGTGATGCACAAGTCTATTATGACATCACAAAGCAACTAGGAGTCCATATTCTTTTGTATTTTTTCATTTCATTATCCATATTTACACTGGTAATAAACAATATTTTAATAATTTGGTCATTTATTTGTGAAAAATGAACACATAATACATAAACGTGTATAAACGTTTTAACAAAATGTACTTCCCTATAGAAGAAAAATACAGTCTAAATTATAAAGAAATGCAAAAGGATATCGAGTCTGTGATGTCATAAAATGCTTACTTTAAGTCATTTTTCTAAAACAAATAGCAGCCTCAGTATCACTGAAAGTCTACCATAATTTAAACATTGATATCTTGAGAATGGAGGAAGATATTTACATATAAGTGAAGATTACCAGCTGGGTTAAAGCCTCACCTTAACAGATGTATGACCTCCTCACAGAGTCTGTTGTACTCGTTCAACCAGATGAAAACCCTCTTCGGTGCTACGAGAATCAAATTCTTGGAATTAACCTGACCCTTCAGCTGAAAAATTATACAAATAAAAAAAAAATGCAATAAAAGCAAGATACGTCCAGCATCAACCTATATCTCTGGATTGGTGCCTGCTCTATGTTCTGACACCCCTACTCTCTGACACACCACTTTCTAACACCCCCATGCTCTGGCACCCCTACTCTCTGACACCCCTACCCTCTGACACCCCTTTGTTCCGACACCAGTTCTGACATCTCAATGTTCCGACACCCCAATGTTCTGACACCTGGAAGCAGCACACTGGATACCCTAGGGTATTTAATTGCTCAACAGAGCATCTAGTACAATGTTAACAGATTAATCACCACCAGAACTATTGTTGTTTATATGTGTCATGAAGATTTGGGTGTGTTTACATTCTTGACGGCCAGTGGCATGATTGGGTTCCATTGTGGACAATGTCGCATAGCTGGGACACCCCACTGGTATTTTTGATCTAGTGGGGTGTTTTCAAGCACCTTTTTAGTGGTAGAGTCACAGCATGTTCACTCTATGTCAATTTTGCTAATTATATGCACAAACCGGTACATTTTCCTATATATTACATAGCATTTTGACAAGTCAATGAGATAAACAAATGTTTACATCATTCCAGGAAACAATTTAGCTAAAAGCATTTGATGTAGTTTCCTGGCAAATTTTTGTCTGAAATAAACTCTAAGAAATCATGAAACAAACTGTGAATCATTTAACACTACGTTCCCAGGCAGGTACCTTGGTAGCACTATATTGTACATGACTGGCCTGCCCATCAAAACTGTACAAGTATCATTTTTCTTTCACTGTCTGCATTAAAACAAAGGTTAACTTACTGCTAATTTTCTCCAGTGCCTCAAAATTTGCAGCAAGCCCTGTGAAAGAAATGGAACAAATTACTGGAAATAAAAGCTATGTCCATTGGTGAAGTTATTCCTCTCCTATTGTAGTGAAATCATTGTTATGGGTTAGGATATTTTGTCACAGTTTTTATGCAATGGGGTGGTGGTGAGCTTAGGCTTAAGCTATAGTTTGGCACACAGTGTCGTGTACATTAGGGAACTGCATGTTCTGTACTACAAGTTAAGTGCGAATATTACTTTTTTATATAGTGATAACAATAGCCGTAATGGGTTTATAAAGGAATGTTTATTGCAGGCATGTGAAGATTGCCTTCATAGGTCATGTTCATATATTAAGTCAGCAGTCGCCTTGTAGAGATATAAAAGATGCGTTCAACTCCAAGATCGATGTTAGTCTACTTCTTTCTCAACTTCAGTGTTAGCAAGGTTATATCGGGCACACCCTGCCAGTTGCAAACCTTCTAGTTACTGATGGACTTAGCAACTGTGTTTCCTTGTTTGTTCATTGCATTCCGATCCTGACCCTATCAGGTATTGGGTGTGACAGATATATTTAAGATATGCAAGACAACACAACTCTAGAACACAGAAACTGATTATGAAATGGATTAACGAGCATTTTCTTCTCAATTACACATACATACCACATGGTGATCAGCATGTCTATGTGATATGAATATGCAGTAGAGGTTTGATATGACATCATCTGTCTTGTCACCATAGAAACGGCATATCTGATTGAATGTCCCTTCTCCACAATCCATCAGAAGATTTTGTTTGTCACTATATAGAGGAGACAAAAATATGCATCTCACTTTTCGTTCTAACTCTCTCTGTTTTGGTAAATTTATTTTCAAATATAATTAATAATTTCTGTATGGTACTTGCCCAGTCATAAAGTTCTGGCAGCCTATAGTGGCCACATTGATTGTATACAATTAGTGGACCATTGGTGGGCCACTGGCAGCCTATAGTGGCCACATTGATTGTATACAATTAGTGGGCCATTAGTGGGCCACTGGCAGCCACTCACCAATAGGTGGACAACAGGGTTTAGTGGGCAATCAGATGACCACCCCATAAGGAAACCAACACTGGTGTCTGACAGCCAAATTGTGAGTCTATCGCCATCAACGAGCATTAGTCATCAAAGGCAACATGTAAAGGCACATGAGCACACACAACATTATGTAGTCCATTAATGGCACCAACATCATTAGAATGCTATGTTTTCACTGTATGTGTTTTATTCACAATATATAAAACATCTCATGTAAAACAACATGCACTGCCAGTGTTTGATGGGCAAACTAAAACTAAAACTTAGATAAAATTTCAATTTTAACTCTTGCTTTT
>JAODFY010103389.1:0-11606 GCA_027580055.1 Paracaudina chilensis | reverse complement strand
CCTCCAAACCCCCCCCCCCCCCCAACGAATAAAACACAACGTTTGAAGAAATCCTGCATGCTGCCAAAATAATTTAACAACTCATGCAAATATCGTTGTCATCTTCTGGTTATGTTTTGCGACATTTAATCACTACATCTGCCTTTTGAGTCAAACGCAGGGAAAGAAAAAAAAAACACAAAAGCATATACCGCAACCGCTTCTTAACGAAATCCACGCTTATTAAGATGTTTACCTCAATATATTGGGGGAATGCAAAGTGCACCGCGGCAGCCTTATACGATGCGCTGCGCTAGCGCAACCGTCCGCAACTCTACTAAATGAAATGGACACACATGGCTAATCTTGCGTCGCTGAACGGGGAAGGCAACGGCGCCGTAGAAAGGCGACGCATAGTCGGCTAAAGTATAACATAGAGGAAATCGCGTGCCGACCGACCGCGAGTGAGGGTGTTTCGTAAATGAGTAGAGCCATCCTGAGATGTATCGCCCCCATGGGAATAACGCACCTTAACTTGCATAGCTTTATTTATTTAGTTATCTTTTGGTGGGTGTGGGTGTGGGTGTGGGGGTGGGGGTGGGGATGTCAAGATCTGACGAGATTTGCCACAGGGTTCACTCAAATAGATTTACGGTATACGTTAACTATCACTGACGACTCTTTCGCTGGAAACTTGACTTTAAAACAAAATGGCCAAACCCAAACTGTATATAGCTATATATATGAAATTGGCATGTCGTAAACAAAATGTGGGAAAGTCCTAAGGGTTTGGGGACTCGTATATCCGGTGTCTCATAGGTTTAATAATTAACTTCTCGATCAGATTAATTCGGTATTCATTCGCCATCTTTCTAAGAAACCAAGACAGATACAATATTATCGAGGATCGTATTACAGGACGCCGCAGGAAGTAGCTTCTTAGATTGACTAGTGTTAATATTTTTTGCGAGTTGAAAAAGGGATGTAGGTTAGGTGAATTTTACCATCAAAGAGTGACCATGCATGTCCAACACGATTGGTCCTTTTTAACGATATTTTATTTTATTAACTAATTTCAAGACGTTAAAAATTAGAAGATTTCTATTTATTATATATAAAACGCAGTGTGAAATACTTTGTCCAATCTGGAAATGGGTGAAAAACGTACAAAATCCGTTTTTCGGGCGGGTTTCCAGAAATGACAAAGTTATTTCCAAACCCGTTACTGGCTTGTTTTATGCAGTATAGGTCCGCTCTACTTGCACGCGGGCTCGTCGCTGTGCTACTTTACCGGGTTTTTCCGACAGCTATAGCGGGTCCGGAAACCCCCTCCCTGGCTTACGTCACATCGGGATGGGTTGAGAAAATAGATCCAAATAACATATTGCGGGCGTAACGCAGTGGGTGAAAAACGTACAAAATCCGTTTTTCGGGCGGTTTTCCAGAAATGACAAAGTATTTCCAGACCCGTTATAAATTCATTGAGAAGGCATCAACTGCAATTGAATCCCGCGTGTTAACGATAATTGTCGTCGATATCGCCCGCCACACAAGCATTTGTACAATAGTCTTATATATTTTCACATTTAATTTACCATAATAAATATTCATTAACCATTTACTTACAACAATGGGTATTGTAAACGCGTTACGTCAAAAACATGTCGAATCGATTTATTAAAGAATGACCATGCATGTCCATCACGGTTGTTCCTTTTGAAGCTATTTTTATTTCTAATTTCAAGACTATATTACCCTAAATTTGATGGATTTCTACTACATTGCAACTACATTTTAGCCCGCAGTATGTGATTTACGTATGTTTTGTCTTCACATTCCTAAATGACGCGTAGCCCCAGGAGATTTTTCCAGGGCCCGCCAGGTGCTCGAGAAAGTTGGCTAGTAGCGCAGTGTCGAGGTTCACGTGCTCCTATATAAGGACCTACTGAATAAAATAGTAACATATCTGGAAGTATTGTTGGTTTTTGCTGTGTGCATTACTTTGTGAATATTCATTAGTGATGTCTAGTTATTTAATATCTGAATTTGTTTTGTTAACTGTATATGTATTGTTAATTGCGTATGGCATGCTTATACGTTAGACTTGGTACTGAGTAGTTGGTTTATTATGTTCTCTCCGTTTATACATGCGTTACATATAAAGACTTTTCAGGTAATAAAATTAGTTTCGAATCCAACTTTAGTTGTTATTTACTTTGTCAAAGAAATATCTTACAGTATCTTGTCAATTCAGGAAAAGCGTTCGAAATGGCGTATTTTTTTTTAACGTTTTCACCGTTATCCAGCAATGACAAGATAGTTTTTCCCATAATGTATTTCTATATGATAACAGGGGACTTGGGTAAGTCTGCGATGACGTCACGAATACCTATAGAACAATACATTTAGGAATTCCAGTATCCCAAAGACGGAAGTTACCTTTGAGCTGCTACGGTTTTTTTTCGCGTGCCATAAACTTAACAAGGAATAAAATTTACAGTTTTTGACAATTAATCGTGAAATTTCCATCACAGTAACTATTTTGGTTGTTGAAACTTCAGATATCTACATTTGAAATCAGTACACATTTTCATTTTAATTATAATCATATATGCTAATATTTGTGACATTGCAGATGTAAATTGCATCCGGAAGGTTTTGTTTTTCTTTATAAATTAATTAGTGTATTTTTTCTTAAATAACTTTAACGGGTCTGGAAATATACTTAGTCATTTCTGGAAACCCACCCGAAAAGACGGATTTTGTACGTTTTTCACCCATTGGCGCAACAACTGATGCACAATACATATTTAAAAAAATACTACAAACTTTGGCATACCAATTCTAATCGGTATCATGAAATGTTTCAATATTATAAAGAGTAACAAATTTGTTTTTCGGCCAAAGTGAACTGACGACATCACTAATGTTGCCAGATGCTTTATTAATATTTATTACCATTCTTTAAACTTGATGTCGGCTTCCCGAATCATATTCATAAAGATATGCTAATTAGAGCTTCCCATATTACCTTCTGTAAACCATGGCATTTCAATAAAGCGCGCCGTTTTACAAAGTTATTTGTGATTGGTCCATCAGCCATTGACGAAACAATGCTCCAAAAGAAAGAAAAAACGTCTGACACCAGGTAAAGAAATAAAGAAAAATAACAAAATGGTTCACCAATATCAATGAAAATCAAAGAAAATCAAATGATAAAACCGTAACCATAAATTACAAATAAAAACTATAACCAAAATTAACAAAAAATATATTTCCAAATTCTATAGTTCCCTAAAAATCAACGAAAACTGAAGAAATCAAACAACCAATCGCAATCAGTATTGTAAATGGTGCGAGTCAGCTAAAAAAAAAACGTAAGAAAATATAATAGACAGGGGGAATTTTAGACAAATCAACAGATTTTCTGAAAATGGTAACAAAAAAATACCACAATTCCAATGTTCAAATTAATTAGTCAAAATATTCGTTAATTAGTCGTATGAGGTATCATTTTGACAACATTTTTAGTAAAAATGATGTCTCATCTGACTATAATGAAGGTTATTTGGACTAACTAATTGTAACAGTGTTAATGCTCTATTCTACGAGAAATGCCCCCAAAATGTGTCGGCCGACATAACTAGGCTATACATATATTTCATATTCTGAAATTTACCGAAAAGATACATATTACTTTTGGTTAAAATTTATTCGATTAATTTAATTTATTATAATTTAATTATAATTTAATTATTTTAACTGCCAAGGGATATTACCATAGTTTTTATGAGTGAGCTGCTATATAGATCTATAATTCTCAAACCATACCCTGCAAGTCAATATAGGGTGGGGATTGAGGCCTGAGTTATCATTTCATCGTTTTATACGCTTGAAAATAATAAATGATAGCACTATTTTGTGTAAATGTGTGGATATTTTGTAAGATTATTGAATAACATCGATACAATTTTCGCGCGATATAATTATGTCGTCTTCTGTTTTCCTAAACTTGAGGGCAGATAGTGGGCAGATCTGTCTGAGAGGGACCCTGTGCATATAGTGGCATCTCATATACAGCTTGGGGGAACGCATGTCGCACAGGGCCTCGGAATTATTTTCGAGCGCTACACGCGCAGGATATATTTGTATAGCGATTATCGCAATAAATTTGTGCCCCTCAAAGGGTCTCTGCCTCCGTGTGATACAAAATGACATATTTGTCACTGCACCCAACAAGAATTCGTGGGTGCGTCACCGAGGCAGCCAGCAGTCTGCCTTCACTGGTTCTGGGGCACTTAATAAGCATCTTACACATACACACACATCTAAGTACCTTGAATAATACAAAACTCTCCTCCGGTTCGTTCACTCACCAGAATCGCAGGACAAATACCTCTAACCGATAATTTGGACCGACCATACAACCACTACGGGGAAAATGGTCCGCATTACTTCACTTGAGTACATTTCCGTACATTTTCATTAAATTTGGCCCGGGGTGGAAATTTCCATCAAGTTGAGGCCGAATTGAAGCTTGCTATTGGAGTATGGTCTTTCTATAACACGTCTGGAAATATCTTGTCAGTTCTGGAAATGCGTCCGAAAAGGCTTCGCGGTCTTCCTACTATGCGCACCTACCGCAGGGAATACAGAATGCAGTAACACGTCTAAAAATATTCAGCCATTTGTGGAAATGCGCCCGATATAAGGACGGCTTATATATGTTCTCTTCACATTCCGTTGTGGCGTAACCAAAGGGCGTTATCCAGAGCCCGATGGGTGCTCGAAAGGTCTGCTAGTAGCGCAGTGACGAGCTTCGCGTGCTGATATGCTCAGCTATCGCAGAGAATATGCAGTATTAACACGGTTAGATAATATTCTGTCATTTCTGTAAAATGCGCCCGAAAAAAAAAACAGATTAAATTTGTCACCGTCATCTCAGAAATGACTAGATAAGTCCCATTGCCTTCTATAGTCTCCACGGCTTCATGCCTTGGCCTCTGCTACATGAACGTTAGTTACGAATATAGTTTGTATATAGTCCAAACACGTATCATGTACCGGTAATACATGTTTTAACCACTTTTGTCAACTGTGGATTTTTTGAGAATGTATCTTTTTTTACATAAAGGGGCCCAAATGGCAGGCTGAATTTCGAACGCTATAGATTTTCATTACACTGTGTATATATGATATAATAAACAAACATGAACACTATACACAAGTGCATGATATCAGAAGTGCTGCCAGATTAACTATACTTAATTTGTAAACTGATTCAAAAAATCAATATTAAAAAACAAACAAAATGTTATTGTGATAGGATTTTCACCGTATATATGATTAGCGACGTTAGTCTGATATGGCCGACCGCCCTCTATATGGATTTAAAGACCACGTGACACAAGTTTTTTTTTTAATATATATATATATGATGTCATTGAGCAGTAATGTCCCGATAATAAGGTGTAAAATATCCAAGTCGACAATAATGTATAAGAAAACATGGACTTTTAAAGGAACCACGTGATCGAGACCCTATATCTGCCTGCATAATGAAACAGCCTACAGCTGATTAGATCACAATCGATGTTATTAAAAAAATGCATCCGAAAATAAACAAACTACACACTGTAATTGAGAATAATATACTGCACTTCGTAACAGACATATGGAAGAAAATCTCCCCAGCCCCAAATTTGATACCTGTATAGTACCCCACACGCAAACAGTTACCCCCTAGGTAGGCCACGCACATGGGGGATCAAAGTTACTCAAGTGGAAGTAAATCATAAAAAACAAATTACAAAACCAATTAAAAAATAAACCGAAATGACCCGTTTAGGTCACTTTTAGTATTCTTTCTATAAATACGAGTATATATTGGACATATACAGATGTTTCAAATCGTTAGAAGGCATTTACACCGCCGTCGGATCAGACGTGAACACGAGCGTTCTGGTGAGTCCGACTGTTTATTCACCCCGTGGCTAGTAAATACAAAAATATTACCAAATTCTTATGTTTTTCCCTCATTTCGAATCAAACGTCGGTACCCCTCTTTTTTATCTAACGACTTGATGAATTTACATATAAATAGGTGTTCGCCTCATTGTTATCTCCGATGCGATGCAATGCCGTAATGTGTCGCTCCCTTCCACCCTCCGGTTATGTTAACCCTGTACGCAACGGTGCGTGCTGGGTAAGAAATGAAGCTTAAGCTCGTTAACGAGAGTAGCCTCTCGAGAGATGGGAAACGTACGAATCCATAGCAGCGTATATTTGCTTTACTCTTCTATCTCCCTCGCCCTCCAGTTTTTATTTATTTGTGAAAATGACACTCTTTGGGGGCAAATTCATCATCGTAAGCTTTGTCGCAAAGCATTCAATTTTCGCCCAAGTACACATGGACAAGTCTTGCTTAGCACCAGCGCCAGAGTGATACGTCAATGCCATGGATCCGAGTGACGCGTCGGTCCCAAGCTTGGGAGGATGATTGAACACACTCTTCAGCGTATCACGGCCGAACCAGTGTTAAAAGCCAGTAGACCTGAAAGCCTTAATTACGTCGATAAGGATTTCTTAACACATTCTCGGTGACCAAAAGACACTTAATTTCTTCTTTTTCTTACGAAAAGTGCCGCCGAGTTGGTTTGAAGTACAAACAAACACTCCCTCAACCTTAGCCCCTAAGTAAACCCACTTCGATTTATAATGAAATAAGACTATTCATCACGTTTTCAATTATTAGGATTACACATACGGTACAAGCTCTCGAAAAAAAAAACGATGATGTCACTCCAATCAAACGATTATACCTCTTGGCTTATACAGCACAACCAGAAGCCAGTGTTGCAACGATATCGGAAGACATATCGATATGTTTTTGATTAACAACCCGATATCGTTGGAAAATAATATGCTTATACATAAGACCAGCTCTTGAATCTCCAAAGAAAGACTCGATGATGGTACTCCAATCAAAAGAGTATACCTTATACGGCTTGCTGGTAAAGTCGTAGAGCACGTTTCTTACAAAATGTATATCACTATATCGCCTGCAATATATTAAGTAAGTATTGGCGACATCGAAATGTAATTTAGGATATCGTTGTAACACAAATCTACTATTCTATCAGTATTCTGTTTTAACCATTCATTCCATAGTTCGTCACGTAAATATTAAAACTAAATTACATTATATTTAAAATGAGCTACTATTCATATATGCGAAAACAAATTCCTCAAATCCCCTTACAAACACATTTGGAGCCCAATTGAAACATTATTGTTGCAGCAAACTTTCCTGAAATTGTCCAAAACATTCCTCAGAACGTGGAAATATCCCGAAATGGCTTTGAATTAGGAAAATTGGAATTTCGTTGAAGGTGGAAGCACTTATGTACCGTACACATCGCGTCCCTTATTCACACGACTTCAGTGGCGCCGGCAGGGGTCAGGGGGAGGGGCATGGGGGAACGTTCCCCAATCATAATATGTCCAAAACAATAATTTTGCCTAAAAATTAATTTAAGCTGGTTTTCGTAGGGGGTGGGTGAGGTGTAAATATACCTCAAAAATGAAAATTCCTCAACAGAAAAATTTACAAACAAGACAAATATAGCACAAAATTGCACCTGAGGTAATTTGATTATTCTAAAACCTTCTCATGAGGGACAAAATGTTCGCGTGCTTCTCGCGCATGTATACATACATATGCAAAGCGTCGTCGTAAGAACATTTCAGCTGGGGAACAAGAATAGTGATCACTGATTTCTCACGGGGGGAGGAGGAGGGGGGGGGGGGCTCACCAGATATTCGGGCAAATACTAATTCTAAAATTTTAATTCATGAGATCTCAAAATAAAGGTTTAGAAACTACTTGCAAAGTCTGGGAAGTGTCATTTCCCGCGATCTTGGGGGTAGATTTTGCCTATTTTTCGGATCGCTACGCGCCAACAGATGGTGGCGCTCCGCTTAGATGGCGTCACGCATTTCGACATTTTTCAACTTCCGCCCGTCAGGTTTGGGTAGCTTCCTACGCCTATTTGTTAATTACTTATGTTGCAATGGTTAAGTGGTGTATATATATAAAATTAACTTTTGTATTTTTAGGGCAGAAAATATATACACATAATATGTACATGTAATTTATACGTATAATATATGCATATACAAATTTTATTCTGTCAATATGCTGCTGTACATTATGACGCGACGTGTGCATGTGACAGGGAACCCGAGTAGCGTTGTGTCCGACTAAAATATTTCTAATTTACCCTTTTTTGACGAGTAAATTTGTAAAACATATACATGCACTTATGTCTACAAGGGCTGGGAAGTACCATTTCCCGGTAATCTGGGAGGCATTTCTGTTGTACGGTATACGCGCCAACCGATTGTGGCGCTCCACATAGATAGTGTAACAATCTTGTAGATCACAGCCATCCCCCATGAAATAATTGGGGCCCCTAAAAACTTAAGGCCAGCTACGCCCCTAATACCATTTTGGATCTTGCCCCTCCCCATCACAAAACCCCGACGGTGCCCCAGGTATGAATAGTCACAATGATACCAAAAATATATACCAAAAATGCGCAAACATCCACGACGAAAGCTGCCACACCGTACGTACGCACGCCCTACTACGCATGCCCACACATCTTTATTATAAGTACGATGAACTTCTTTGTACCTTTTATTAGGGTTATAATAAAATAACCGAGTAGAGTTTACCATACGTTTGTTTGCACGGCATGCACGTGTCCTAATTAACCGTCGTTACAGCTTGTTGTCAAGAAAGATTAAATACCTTTTGATTTTTAGCCTGCTTCCCAGTATTCACTAAGAAAGGGGGAACGCTTTATAATTAAAGGCATTTTATCGCATGCGTCAGTATAAAATATAGACATAATAGCCACAAAAAAAAAACATGTTCACAGCTGCCAACAACCACGATTCCCATCCAGTATAGTATCATGCAGTTATTTTGTTTTTACTCTATGTAATCGATTCAGAGTTTAAAAACACTTAGGACCTGAACTGAAGGATATGTGTGTTTTGTCAGAGTGGCAAAACCAATCTGATGTTTGTGTCTTGCAGTAAAGCGATGATGTCACTAAGAACTGACTTCACATGGACCCACAACAGTACGAAGATAGATTTATATGAGAATTCTCCATATACTGCACATCCGAAATAAAAAATAGTTATTTAAAGACATTTAGGTCGAAAGGGATAATAAGCATGTTAGAAAAATAGGCATATGCATTTGGAGGCACTCAAATCTTGAAAAAAGAAGGGTGGAGTGCCGATAGGGGCATGAAGCTATACCTATAACTTGAAGTCGGACAAGGGGTAGAAGAAATACAACACATTGTGAAGATAGTACTTAAAAGTACCGAAAAGGTTTTTTTTTAACGTTTTTCACCGTGATCCATGTGACAAGGTAGTTTCAGCTACTTAATTAATTAAGCCCGCAGTATGTTATTTGAATATGTTTGTCTGCTACCAGCGCAGTAAAACCGCAGTATGTTATTTGACTATGTTTGTCGGCTACCAGCGCAGTAAAACCCCAGTATGTTATTTGGCTATACGTTTTGTCAGCTAGTAGCGCAGTGTCGAGCTCGGCGTGTAATTCCAGGCGGATCCTAGCGGGCCCGGGATAACTCATTTGGGGTTACGTCACTTAGGAATATGAAGGCAAAACAATCCAAATAACAATGCAACTCTTGAACTATCTTGTCATTTTGGGGGATAACGAAGAAGAACCTAATGATATCCGCCTTCTCGGATACTTCCAGACATGTTTCGTGTGTTATTTTGTTAAGAACCACGCAGTCGTCGAAAATCAAGGGTATCAATTGATGTTTGTTTATAATAAAACACTCTTCTTTTACCGTACCTCGCAGCCCGTGCCCTCCAACCACAGGAGTTAACAGATCATTCACTCTGTGTGCAAAATACTTAGTGAGGGCGTTTATATGCCGTACTGAGAGTCAGTCGATTTTTTTTATCGGTGATAAATCGTTAGCTATGATTAATGTGATTTGTTGTAAAACACAAGTCGACGCAGGTTTGGAAAAACGGTTGGGTATACGGAAACAGGTAATGGCAGCGAAATATGTAATGCGATGTTTATGTTTTGCGTTGGTTCACCGCGTACCTAATCAATTTATTAAAAAAAAACGCGAAACCAGCTAGAGTATTTTTTTTTTAATATGCAGGTTCTACTGGGCGTTATTTAATATTCAGGCCTATAGCAGAGACAGATGTTTGACTATCGACGATATGTTCAACATTTGTCAGTAATGCTTCTGCAAAGTGTCCACGCAATAAATAAAGTTAAGTAATCTATTAAGTGTAAGTTGTGTTAAATTGAGAAAACGTGTCATCTTAAGGGCATATACAACAATTAAGCTTAATGTACATCCGCCCGACAATCCCTCACAAAATCTTATTATAATGGTCGGCTATATGTTTGCAGAGATCCATTATCCTTGGATGTAGTTGGGCTTAAATTTTAACTTTAAGAAAAGATTTTTTTGGAATATTGCGATGATTGCAAGGGATATAAAGATTTAAGTGGTAATTAGTTTACTTCAAGCATGTATACATTAGAGAGATAGGGTGTTCGGTTCGGTAACACTCCCCCTTCCTATAGTTGGCTCAAAATCTGAACGATCACTATAATGGTATGGGTACTTGTAAGTGCCATGGATGTTGAAAGAATGAGCTTTCATGTGTGGTGTGTAGTGATCTTCCATATAAGGTTATGATATGATAACAATCTGGTGTGTATTATATGGATGCATCTAGAAATACTTCAGTCTTGTGGTCCGAAAAGGCGAATTTAGCCGATTTCTGCTGTTTCCAGATTGGAATGTCAATGTATGTCAATGGAGTATTTAATCGCGATGCCTTATCCCACTAAAAAAAAAAAAATGTTACGTCACAATTTCTTTTAATCATTCTATCTGAGCGGGAATGGAATTTTAATATGGAGGTGTCACACGCCTATATACGCTGTCATATCAACGCGGTATACCTTGGTCGCAATTCAGGTATGCCTTTCAGAATAACTTAGTTGGCGAGGAGTAATCGTTGGACTTCGTACATGCATATTATCTTCTATATAAGAGATTATTCTTCTTAGCCTTGGAGGATTAATAGTAGAACAAATATTTGGGCTGAATGCACGCATATATAATACTACAATACAAACCGCCGTCACACAGGTGTCAATAGGCTGATGGGCCTAGTTAATGTGTTAAGAGTTATGTCAATAATACAGGACACGTTTGTAAAAGGAAATTACAGAGATGCCTTTGGCCGTTGGTATTGTTTTAATAACGGCGTTGAGTATCTGTGAGTGACATGTCGAGATTTGGAAGTAAACAACGGTTTAGAAATAACGTTTGATAGACATTTGATATAATAGCGTTTGATAGGTTAACTGACAGGGATTTTGGTTTCGGCTAATCTAGAAGAAAAAAAAACATCGGCACCGATATATCGAAAGAAGAAATTACCAAATGAGTATTAATAGACAAACAATAAAGTAAATAGTTATAAACAGTGGTGGCGGAAGGGGGGAGGGGGGAGGGACTGAAGGAGGCTGGGGC
>JAODFY010103278.1:0-11606 GCA_027580055.1 Paracaudina chilensis | reverse complement strand
ATGAGAGACATTGAAGGGGAGAGTGGGAAGGGGGGGTGGGGGGTAGGGGTGTCCCAAGGAATTTTGTCCAAAATTGTAGCTCTCTACCTTGCCTTGCCATGCTTTAAATTAAAGTTGGTTGGGAGGTCAATGCATTCCAGTAACACATTCCAGTGTAAGTCAGTAACAGGGAGGACATGGGGGCATTTAACCCCAATATATTTTACTCCCCCCACCCCAAGTATTGTCACATGGATCCCCCCACCCTCAGCTTGCTAGAAAGTGTAGAAAAATGGGCATGTGTACCAATAATGCATTATGTTGCCCCTCTCAAAACAATATATATATTATATTTTCCCCCATTCCCACACCCCACCCAAATCGAACAAAACTGCACAGGTTGATTCTTGAATCTCTGTGTTTTGTGACATCAAAGAAATTTTATTCCTTTACAGGGAATTTTAATAAAGTCACAACAGCATGCCATATTTCGGGGAAATATTTTGAAATTCAGAAAATTTGCCCATTTCAATTGTTTGCTTGCCCTCCTAACAAAAATCACAGGACAGCAATACACAGCAGGGGTGTTTTAGTATTTGTTAATGCCCAGAATTCTGACCCCGTGGAACATGGGCAACTTGGCCAGCGTCAAGAACAGCGTCGAGAACAAGTTGATCGCAAAGTGGATACCGTTGTACTTGGAGTAGAACGTGGCGATGAAAAACCTACAAAATGAGAAAGCAAAGAGGGTGAATGGCTATTAGCTAAAGAATTTATGATTTCCACATGTTTGCTCCTATCATTTCATATTGTTTGGATGGTTCTTATTATCCATATTTACGCTAACATGACAGACAGAGGAAGCCTAAAACTAGGTACAGTATAATAGCTTTCGCAAACACAGAAGCAGATTAACTGACAATTTAAAACCGAATACATTTTAACTGCAGAAGATGAAACTGAAGCAGTATGTCCATTACTTCTGAAAGCACTTGCCTACAAAGACCTATTGTTTATATTTGGATGTTATGATGCTATGCTATGGCCAATAAACTGATAATCAGGGATTTAAATTTTTTTTAATTGATTCAATGGTCACAAAATATTGATGGTTCTTTTATGAACCTGCAGGTAATAAATGGTTACCTTTCAATTTTCTCTCTGCTTCATTTTCTGTTTTAACTTAACACCAGATTAACTATCAAATTTGGTTAATTATTACTTACTGTCTAGACATATGACAGTGCATAGCAGTCATTGTCAAGAATGAACGTCTTTTCTTTTAGACACTGAATGTACATGTATCTTGATGCAATTGACTACCATCTACAGTATGAGCAACTGACTACTGTGTAGCATTTTGTATCCATTGCTGGAGGAATCAATTCTTTAATAATGGTGTGTGATTGTGTATGACAAGTTGATTTTATATTTCAACAAGCTTGATTACTCAATCAGGCAAATTTCAAAGAAGCTCATACCTGGTACGCATGCTTCATGTTATGATTATATAAATGAATCCCACATATATGAATGTTCTTGCAATAAATACCTAAGAAGAGATATTACATTTGGGGAAAGGAAACAGGAATTCAGAAGTCAACAGAGATAAAAAGTAAAACCTTGTGAACAATAATTGTTGGACATTGCAAAATTACTTCCCATGCCAATTCTGGTATCCCACTACCACAGTTTTCTAGCAAAAAACTGTGGTTCATTTTTATTACACCCCACTTGTTTTCTAGCACCTAAATTGCAACAATGTTTACCAAAGCTTTCCATATTCAACAAAGCTGTCACTGTTTGCCATCAATGAATGTCTGGCATTGCACTGGCCAAACTAGGCAATTGATTGTCTATAATCCCCTGGGGTAAACTATCAAGGAGTGATAAACAATAAAAGTGGGGTTGCAAGTACCAAAACCTACCAAAAAGTCAGATTTTCAATTGGCTCAGTTGAACACCTGTTGTAGTAACTTCAAATGCAACTATGAACACCTCAGTGAGAACACTCACTAACATGTTCATTAAATAAGGAATCTGTGAGTTCTCGGAGTCACCGGATACTTATGTGAATACGCTACTTGCAACCCCACCTTTAATTGAAAGGTAAACCTTTTGGACAACTTTTGAGAAGGGCAGAGATTTCCTCATGAAAAGTTTGGATTCTTTCATGTTCCTCACAATGAGTACATGGTTCCTATTGTATCCCTACTGTGGAGCTCTCAACTGGGATTTAATTCACCCTTGGGAGGTAGGGTCCTTTACTTTACTTGGTGAAAGTCAAATGTCATATGAGGTCAACACAGAGGTCCAACAATGAAACAAAGCACATGCAAGTAAAATTTGAAATGAATCATACTTTTTATGTTTTTTTGGTACTGTAACAATTAATAATTTTGTGAAATTTGTCCATCAGTTTCAATGACACAAACGTTATAGAAACAGAGTCCAAAAGTGCACTGTGGTTTCTTGCTTAGGGGTATATATGACAATGGTATTTATATAATATTATCATAGCAAGTTTGGGGGGCCCACATGTACTTATTATTAACCAACACTATAGCTAACAATTTTTGGGGCCATTTTTTTTTTGGTAAATGGCAAAAACAAATTGGGGCTCAAAAAGTTTTTTTTTTGGGGGGTAGGGGCAAAGATTTGTTGCCTGGTTGCAATTTTTTTTAAACTTCATTAGATCAGGTTACTAATTTTCAGGAAAGGGCCATAGATTAATACACATGCCAAGTTTCTTTGGATAAATTAACAAACTTGTAAACATTGGTTAATATACAAGTAAATAAACAAGTAATTGAGCTCTTATAAGGAAATTAATTAACTTTCACCTTTACCGATTTGCCATTAATTATGAAGGTAACATGTGTTCATTTTGTTTCTTATCAATTAATAATACAAACATATGCATCTGCATTGAATTTCATTCACCATATAATCAGACTCAGACCGATATCACCAGACTTGGCCGAGTGGCAACCCTTGCCGTTGTATACTTGTACTATGTAACCTGTATGTATTATGACCATAAGATGAACTCCAAGGAATGAAAATGTATATATCATTAAAATAGCATGTCTGACTCATACTGTACTGGCTATGCAGGCAGCAGACAAAGAATGACATTCCACCGCTACTGAATCAGTCACCATATTATAATTTATGCTGTGAACGAAAGACTATGATGCATTCGCAATAATGCAAAGAAATGGGGGGGGGGGGTGGGGGGTATCATACATGTAGGTCAGACTGAGAGACAATTAATGAGCAATTAATGATTAGACAGAATATTGTAGAACTGTCAATTTTTTCTTCTGGAATATGTAGATTTAATAGTTTGTGCATTGTAAAGCTAGCAAAACCCAAGCTCATCACTTACATAAAAGACATAGTATACATCCACTATGTACATAACTGTATGTACATATTGATATTCTTGTCATATATGATTACTAACATGGGACCCCACTGAAGACAACAAACAGTAATTGACATCCAACACAATTTGGTGACGAATGCTTTCGTACTGCAATGACTCATATGTCATTTATAAACAGAGGACATGGAATGCAGTACTCCTACAAACAGTAATGAGTCAAGTACTGTACAGCTGGTTTGTATAATGTCTACCAAGCCAGGGCAATCATGAAAAGAAACTCTCCCACAGGAGAATTTTTCGGGAGTATAGTAAAAGTTAATCGAAACTCATTTCCATTTCCAGAGGTGGAGAATCATGAATATTTTATTATAATTTAGGTAATTTTGGCAGGTAATAAAATCCCAAAGTTGAAGAAGTATGGTCTACCAATTATGCTCCCCCTTTCACATTCCTGGCTATGTCCCGGTGTCTAATACACCGTGTATTACTGTAAAGCAATGCCTTGTTGTTTTGGCTCCTAAAAATTGAAATTGGAGCAAATAACATGTATGGTGCCCTTTAAAATCCTAATTAATGAAGAACTAGGGCAGATATCATTCCACAGCTGCCATAATCAAATTATGAAAAATCCTGGAAGGAGATGACGAATATTGAGACTGTTGTATATAAGGTTAAATGCTATATATGCTCCTTCCCAGGCAGTGGCTTAGTTTCACGATTCACTTGCCTACAGTATGATATACTGTAGTCGCACACACAGGCATTGCAGATAAAAGGTTCAGATGGGAAATAACTAGTCAGTTGTTCAGTCCCATATAAATTCTTTGTGTGAAAAAAAAAAGAGCAAATGGAGGTCAGATTTTAATTGTGCTTTTGCTACCATCATGCCAGCATCACCTACAACACCTACTATAAACTATATATAGCAACACCAACAGTACATGACTATATATATTAATATACTGATTTAACAAACTGTAGTATAGACTCACAGAGGAAAATTTGTCATGCATGGTTTTTGAATTCCTGTAGGCTTATAATCATTGTAGGCTTATAAAATGTATGTACATTGTAGTACAGTACCGGTTAACATGGGGCCCTAAATGGGTATGAGGGCTCAACATAAGGAAATATTATGCCCTTCTCAAAAGTTGTCCAAAATGTTTACCTTTTCAATTAATAATGTTCATCACTCCTTGAGAGTTTTAAGTTTATCCCCAAATTATAGCCAACCAATAGCCTAGTTTGGCAAAAGCAAGTCAAGACCTACAAGTCCATTCATGGCAAACAATGACAGCTTTGTTGACTTAGGAAAGTCAACAACAAGTGGCTGGTGTAATAAAAGTGAACCACAGATTTACTAGAAAACTGGTACCAGGTTTGGCATGGGGAGTAATTTCATAATGATATATATGGACACTGAAGTGAGCATAATCTATTGATCACCTTCCTTCTTCCCTAAAATTTGTTTTGACTGTGACAAATTCAACTTCAATTTATATAAAGTACATATATGTGTACTGATTGCACTAGGTCACATACACTAGCACAGGCCCTACTAGATCTGCCCCAGACACAAGAACTCGTCCAGAGAATAGGACAATTCAAGATTTTGATGAGACTGGTACATGTACATGGCTGTACAACATTTGCCTATCAAAAAGTATGTTGTAAGGGGGGAAACTTCTGGTTATGGCAAGCCTAATGTGCCATAATTCCAAGAACACAGTTTATCAGAGATAAACTCAGCTTTTCACTCAAAAAACCCTAGTAATTAAATGATATTAAAACTTGTGTATTGAGTGAAAAACTGAAATTTAATAAACTGAAATTGAAATTGTTTTTCAAGTCAATAAATTCAGTTTAAGTTAAACTCAGTCACTAATACAATTTCTGACCGATCTAGCATACATTAGTTATGGAGTGGGAAATCAGTCATATATATACTACTGGAGTGAACTGGGAAAGAATTCGTCCTGGCCGTGACAGTCTCACAACCCTGTGTAGACTAATACCTAATTGGTAACAATGACGATATTCTAAGTGGGATGGCCGAGGAGTGGGTGGCTCGGCGCCCTGCTGCCTAAACACACTATACAGAGCTCATACTTTGATGGCGACCTGAGGATTGTTTGGTTCCAAGGGTTGGCTTTGGGGGGGGGCGGGCACAGAAGTCCTACGTCCTTTTGTCATCGGTGGTGTGCTACGTTGGTTCCGATGCCGAAGGCTGGCTTCGTAACCCCAAAAAAATGATTTTCTTCGTTTTAAAACAGCGATTGAATGATTTTTTGCTAAATCAATTTGGCAAAAACAGGTGAGGGGAAGGGGGGCAGATACAGTAGGGGACCGTGGTCATCATACTACATGACAATAGGTTGTCGGAACTTAGGGGTTTCAGAACATAGAGCCATCGCCGCCATCCCATGACATATTATACAACTGCAGAATGATACTCACACAACAATTGGGACGACAGTGTAGAACTTTCTGTTGGCTGTGTACTGTTCTCCATTGTCCATCTGCTCCCACTGGGTCATGTAACGTTCCACACCCTGGCTGTCCGTCCAGATAGACCCTTTAGCATGGTGGAGGGCAAGGTACATTATCTGCCAAAATAACAGAGAACCTGGTCTCAAAAGATGATGATAATAGACAATAAGGCTTAAGATATTTTATGGGCCAGAAAACGATTCCATTGGTGAAATTCACTCACAGACATATCGCATTACTTATTTGTCACGACTTAACAATGGAGACAGGGGAGAACTTTCATTGTTATGTGGCGAAGTACATCTCATCATCTAACACCACTATACAAAGAATGAAGCTGATCACACATGGATCATGAAGATATTGACATTTTAGGAATTTTACTGAAATAAGCCCCACCCACTCATTAATATTCAATTCATTGTACACCAAAAACAATAAGGGGCATCTACTCATCATGGGGCATCTATACCAGTCACATACAGTAGGCCATTGATCCAATATGCTGTTGAGAGATACAGTGATTACGATCTTGCCACAATAAGCAAAGTGGCACATACATACACACATATATACACACACACACACATGCCAGGATGACTACATACATAGATTTCATTTGCCTTTGGCATGGAAACAAAAATACATAACATTAAGCCTACACATGTACTTTTTATGCCTATACTTTATTTACATTAGGCACAATTAGACACAAACAGTATTTTTCTTCTTCAAAACCTCAATGCTTTCAATATTGTCAATACCTTCCAACACAAGAATAACACTTTAAGTCGTCATATCATAGATAAGCAGACATATAAATGCATTTTAATTGCCCGTTTCAGCAGATAACTTGGATAAGACTTCCTCTGCCGCCTACTACATGTATATACTGTACATGGAAAAGCATGTCGATGCCACTGATGGTGTCACAGATTATTAAAATCCAACAGAAAATTCTTATCACTTCCTCATACATTACTGTACATGTACTAAACTGATTCTTACAGTAAAAGATACAAAACAACATCTATAGCATGGAACTCATTGACAAAACTATCTGCCTTATCCGACCTGTTAGGCTATAAGTGTTTGTACAGGGTTCCATTAAGCATCCAAACGTATTGGACCAGGACTCTTTAACAGATCATTTACTGCATTAGCATACAATATAATATTACTTCTAGGGTACCACAGTTAGCTATGAGCTGGTTTAGGTCTGCGAAAAGTTAACCTTCGACATATAGTCCATATCTGTTTTTGCAAACAAGGAGATATCATGATGCTTCAAAAGGCATTGAAGGTGTACATTATATATTTAATTACTGATGCTGTGAAAATTGAAGACCATGTGATTTAAATGTTAAATCTACAGTTTATGTTCCCCTGCCAACACAGTTTTCATGTGGGGATTAAGGGGGGCTGCCCACCCCTAAAAATAAATACATGTAAATAAACAAGTTGAAACAATGTTGACTTCATTTTAGGATTTTTAAGTTTGACCCCATAACCTAGATAATGTGATATATATTATTATGATATTAATATATATGATATGAGCACCAAAAACAACAGGGCACACCAGTGGACCTATAGTACAAGTCCAAGTTATATTATATTTTAGAATTCTTTAAACCAGAGTGCAAATGTGCACAATAGTGGTTCCGATGCTATGCCAATCAGTTATAATTAGAAAATGGGAGCATGTATTGTGTTACAGGTAACATTTGCATTTTATGTGAGGCCCTGCCCCTCATTAACATTCAGGACATCACCAAAAACAATATATACAAAATATGATATCATTCCAAATCACCTGCTTGAGATATCATGTTAACAAGCTATTTTGAGTGATTTAGCATAAGCCCCACCCACTCATGAATATTAATTAGATGAAATGTAACTGTGTTGGGAAAATGTACCACTCATTAACTTACATCACCATACCAAGTATGAAGCAGATTGGACATACTGTTGCGAAGATCAATATTGACCTTTTAAAAATTTAACTTTAAGCTCTGCCCCTTCATTAATATTTGTGGCATGGCCACCAAAAACAATAGGGAACATCTACTCATTATGGCCAACATATATACCAACTATGATATCATTCCACCTTCTCCTTCTTGATATAGTGTTTACAAGCTCAAGTGTCACACACACACATGTATACACACACACATGCCAGCTTGACTGCATACTGTAGGTTCCGATGCTGCCTTCGGCATCAAAACCAAATTTGTACTGTTCCCAATCATGTTCAAACATGAAATGTATCTAGTAGTGGCAATGAGAATAATGTGTTCATGGAAGATTAGCATGATCCCAAAAATATGCATGCCTAGAGATTAGCATGATCCCCAAAATATGCATGCCTAGAGATTAGCACAGGACCCTTTCAGGCCTCCCCACCAAGCACAGCATTACAGTCACATTAATTTCTTTCTAATGAACTGATATTTACAGTGTTCTCCACTGGTTCAATTTTTTGTCCGGTTTAGGTTTGTAGTGATCGTTGCCCTGGTGAGAGGTGAGTGTGTCTCCCCTTTAAAAAATGCTAGTGAAAGTGAAATCAAAATGTGACTATAGATTTCTTTTTGCTCACCATTTACAAAAGGAAAATCAATACAACCATTCGTTTCTCTCAGATGCCGGAATATTTTGCCAAAATCTCCTGAAATTGGAGACTTTCCTAATTCCTGGCATGACAGGATGCTGCATTTCTTTTGCATACTGGTTATTTCAGGATGTAATGTGTCAACAGCAATTAAAAATATCCCAGGGGATTGAACTTTGTCCTCAAACTCACACAAAGTCACACAGATTCAAGTGATTCCAAATACTTTGCCATTTCGCCCTACAGCAGTTAAACCCCCCCTTCAAATAAAATGGATTAGTCTGGGGTTGGCCTTTAAACATAATGAGCCAATCAGAGTGCAGAATGGAAGGGAATGTTGGAGGTGTGTCAACTTGTCAGGAAAAATCCTTCCTATGTGACAACCATCACAGGTGTATACAGTGTAATTTATTACTGCAGTGTGTGACTGTACCTCTAGAGTGGTGAACAGCTAGAGCTGGGGTCTTTTGGGGTCAAATTTAGACCCTAAAAATAGGAACTGATATTAGATACAAACTGTCTAGGGGCCTAGAGAAAATGATGACAGAAGGAAATATTTCATGGGATTTTGGAATGTCAAGTTTCTAGGGGCTAATTTGGCAGAAAGGAAACATGCAATATTAAACCATGAGTAAAGCTAAAGAGATCCAACACGAATTATGAACCAACTAAAGCATATGCCTAAATAAACTGGGAAGTTTGAAGAGGAAATCAGAGAAATTTTCTTTTGACCCCCCCCCCCCATGAAATATACCTTTTCAAAGATGAACAAACTTTACCGGTCTAATTGTGAGCAAATCCCTGCCTAATGAATTGGCAATAACATATGTTGCTCATCTGTAGCGATTTTTGGAAACATTTTCACAAAGTTTAAATTGAGTGTTTTGCATGTTTTAAAAACTTTAATTATTTTACAATTACACTGTATATATATATATGTAAACATTTTATGTGTGCAAATTTTTGGACTGCATTTTGTATACATGAATGCATACATGCCCTTTTTATTTATTTTTTTTGGGGGGGGGATCAACTCCTGAGTTAACTGTGTTCAAACGGTAGTCACAACACTTGCCCAAATGCTGTGACATTTTTTGACCATAGTAGTGGTTGGCAAGTTTGACCCCTTTCTGAACCCAATATGAACCTATATCTGAAGTTCTGAACCTTACGGAAGTGATGTTCATATGTTCCAATTTTGACATCAGTTCGTCATATGCTTTGAGGTTTGCAAATACATCGTTGTTCTTAACACGCATTAAAATGTAACCACTCGCATTGAACAGTGCACCGGTTGAAAGGCGATCAGCTACGTTTCACATCAACATGTACGGACATGATATGGATACAGTATATAGGTCTATAAGTTGGAACAGACGTGAATTTGGAACACCCCTAGCCAACATAGGCTTTCACCATGACAAAGCGCTCAGGGAACATATTCCACAAAATTTGAAAAACTCACAACTGTCCAAAATGAATACTCGAATAATCTACACAAAAGGAAGGTTTTGTTCTATTTATCACTTTATAAATGTTACTTTTTCAGTAGCAATGAAAATTTGACACAGGGTGTTCCAACTGACTGAAATGACGAACTGACTGAAATTGATTGATGTATATTCGGGTCTAGAAGGCAGCTTGTTTCCCAAATAAGTTATTGCTTTTTAGCCACACAGCCTGGAACCACTCATAGTTTCCCATTGATTTTACATTTCACCAGATTGTGTGCAAATTAGCCATAGATTTCACCGTCCCAAAGTGCCAAGTTTAATGGAAATTGACTGCTGCTAAATGATAACAAACTCACAAATTCTAGAAATGTAGGCCTATTGGCCGTAAATTAACTTTCGAACAAATTTCTAACAGATGATCACAAATGAACAGTTGGAACTTGGTATCGAGAGAGTTGAATTGATAATGATGGCGAAGCCAAAGATTAACACCAAATTGTGACGAATAGACCGAATGCAATACAGTGCATAAAATAGTTGGGGTCCAAAATTTCTTGGTAGGTCCAAACATTTGGGGCCAAAAAAAGATTGGCAAACCAAAATGTTTGGGCCGAAAAAAAGTTGGCAAACAAAACATTTTGGGCCCACGATTACCAGCTAAATTAACCAACAACTATACCAAGATTAGATACAATATGACTTTCGGGTAGGCCTAGGCCTGTACTATATATATTATATTATATATTATAAATATATATAATATATGTATATATATATAATATATATATAAACCGAAAAATATAGGGATACACATTTTGTACAGGGCGCGCAGACCCCCCTGCCGCCCTCTGACTACACGCATGAATCAGTGGCACCATGATATCACAGGGGGGCACTGCATATGACGGACTCTGCCGCCAAAGGCGGCTAAGTACGCGAACCGCGAGTCACATACCTGGGGTCCAGGGGCTGCGTATGGCCCCAGTTTAGATTCAGGGGCAAAGCTCATGTGGGGACCCAGGGGGTGGAGAGGCTCACCTCTGAATATCCATCCAAACTGTTCCAATTAAAATAAAAGTCATTACCCGTTGCGACCACGTATGGGAGTATTTCAAATTTGGGGGCAGAGGATTTCTTCCCGGAAAGACTAACTAAGCGGAGCGCCACCATAGGTTGACGCGGAGCGTACTGAAATGTTCTAAAAAAATTAAAAAAAAACTACGGTACCTCTCAGATTGCAGGAAACGGCACTTCACAGATTTTACCCGGCAAAATGTCGAGAGATTCGGGCACGCTACTACCTGCGGCATAGTCCCTAAAACGGCATGCCAACAATTGTGCCCGAATCCTGGTGCCTCGTATGCCTATGTAGCTATCACAGTGAAACGTATGCTTCTCATTGAATTTTCGGGCCGAATTACAAAAAAAATCTGGCAAGTTTACTGCATATTGTTGTGCTTCAATCAAGTTCCCGCAATTTGATATTTTGTGATGTCACAAAATTTATAACACTAAATGCTGTCAATTGATTTTGCATAAGATATGTTTATGGGCAAAATTTAGAGATTAATTCCGGCATGCTATTGCCTACTGCGAAATTTTCGTGACGTCTGCCCGAATCTCGAGTCCACTGGAAATTTGGATGGCAGACTGCCCCTGCCCTCCCCACACCCCC
>JAODFY010103167.1:0-11606 GCA_027580055.1 Paracaudina chilensis | reverse complement strand
GGGGGGGATGCCAATCAACATTTGTTTGAGTTTTTTTACTATAATGACAAATGCAGTGACATTTCAAAACAGCGACAATAGCAAATATATTTCAATTGTTTATCGATATCACAAATCTCATGTGGGGGCATGTGCGTTCCCAGCCTCCCCACCCCACATGGCGATGCCATCTGACAAGTGCAACATGTTCCTTTAAAAATCAGAGAGTATTGCCGAAGAGTAATAATGTATTAGTAAAGGGTTAGCACTTAGAATTACTTCAGGTAGACATTAACAAAGGGGAAGAAAGCCCTCTATTATCACCTAGTACGGTGAATGACCATCTCTCCTATGTTTAGAATAAACTACCAGTGACCTTGTCTATTTAATTTCAATTCCTATTCCCCTTTGTTTGCCAATTTTTCCATCTTGAAAGGGATTGGAAAAACTGTCCACCCAAAAAGGAGGTGTCAAATGTGACAAAGATTATAATGTGGAGATACACATTTTGGCAAGGTGAGGTTGACACTGTTTACAGGTAATATATTATAGTCACTTGGATTAACATAAAGAAAAGGGGGGTGGTTTTAGACACATCCGGGTCAAAACACAATGGAATTAATTAGAACAATTAACTAGTTAAAGTCAAGCCTCTTAGTAGTGAAAGAGTAAGGTTATTATTGTTTACTTTTCCAGGAGTGTTAGGTTTATAAGAGCTGCTATTATTGATGTGGTGTTTGGTTTTAGATTAAAAGATAAAAAACCATTTGACCCGAGAATGCTACTTGACTCTGGAAGTGGTATTGTCTAATAGTACTTTCAGAAAGGGAGACTTTATTACAGGGTCGTTATTCTTTGGAACGTAGGTCACATTTAACACGTTGCTTTCTCCATTTTGTTTTAATTAACATGGTATCTGCTACAGCCCTCTCTGATTTCTTCATATCCTGCCCTTTGTAGCGATAGTCTGTTTTTAATACCGTTTTAATATTTTCCTCATGCCTTCTCAAACAATTGGGCCGTTCAAACCCTGAGATGTGTGAACATAAACAAAACGTCAGTCACGTTCTTCTTCCAAAATCGGAACAATGTTGATAAGAAAAGGAAAGAGTCTGCCCAGGTCTTGGGAGAAGACCTGAGTATTACATTGGAAGAAGGTATAGTAATAATTGGGTCATAAGTAACGGTTTGCTTCGGGCAGTAAATGGTAATGTCATCTTTCCCATCACCCGGCTTCCTTTCTTCCGTGCAAACATGGCCTCTTTCAGTCCGCGATGTGCGGAAAACGTTTTGAAAAAGTATGAAAAATCCAAATTTGAACACAAAAACAAAATTGAGGTGAGGTGAGAAGAAGTGGATTGAACTCTCTTTGGCAAACATGACCATTGAATTAGTTCTTTCGATCAACACTTTTCTTCAAACAAAAAGTCCGTATAGCATGTAGCTGTTTGTTCGTCGGTATTGAAAGCTGGGTGGAGTGTCAATTTTGGGGAATCAAATTGGATGATGATATTATCTACATAAGTTTAGGTGTGTGCGCACCAGTTAATTACATTCTTATTTCAAAGAAACAATGCCATTTGCCCCTGGCAACAATTACCTGGACAGGTAAAGGTAGCGCCCAAACATTAAAATTCCTCTTGCTGAAGTATTCGGGTGTGACGTTGAACAGGACTGGCATTGTCACAGAAGTACAGAGATATTTGTAAAATACCGCGATCAATACAGATTGATTTGAAGCCAAATTTCTGGGCAGAAGGGATCGAGGGGGGACTGTGGTTTGAATTAAATTGTAACAAATAAGAGTAATTTTTGCAGACCACAAACGTTTGCCTTCCTTTTGTTGAGAGGAAATTGTTTGTCAAAGTTTTTTTTATTGAAATGCATGGTTGGACATTGTTGTGGCCCTAAAAGTACCTAGGAGCTTAATTTATAGTGGTCCTTGCTTTTCAGTTTATTCTTGTTCAAGATTAGACAAATTCAATGGACATGTCATTATATATATATTATGACTGCAATACTAAACAACTTAGTTATGGTATTAATGAAACATAACACAGTGGGACATATCTTGCCATTTCTGGAAAATGGTGGAAAAAGTAAAAAGTCTGCCTTTTTCGGGTGCATTTTATAGAGAAATGATGAGATACTTCCCGACACATAACTACTGTGTTCTCTGCTGCAGTAGTTTCTGAAAGGAACACTGGAAACTCAACAATGTGCTGCTAGCCGACCTTTACAGGCAAACACTAGCAGGTCATGGAAAACTCTCCAGTGGTTATGTCACTAATAGGATTGTGATGACAAAAACGTGCAAATCACATAATGTGATTAATGCAGTGGGAATATCATTATTTCTTCAACAGTAAAAAGCAACATGTAAGTTGAGTCATTACGAATCAATGAAACGCAACATGTAATGGTGTCATTACGAAACTATGAAAAGCGACATGTAATGGTGTCATTACAAAACGATGAAAAGCAACATATAATATGTTGTCGTTATGAAATGATGAAAAGCAACATGTAATATCAGGATAATCTGTTGATTAACATACCAATTCACATTTTCAACATTGTACATTTTTCTTTGCTTCACTGTATAATTTCCTTCTCAGCAATGTCTACACCTCTTGAAAAAAAAGGTGTTAAAATACTTCAAATGCTTCATTCAGTTTTCTGAATCAGACAAGGTCTTTATCATTGCCTGGCTACCGAACATAAAACTAGGCCATTCAAAAGATGTGAAACTGTTTTGTTGAAAAGCTAAACACTGTACAAAGAGCATCATATGAAAATTGTATAGAATACTCGGGCCTAGAGTAAGAGGATTAGCGGCTTTCCCACCAACAATGAGGGTCATCATGCAATTGGTTGCTAGGGGCGGATGACATTCAGAGGCAGTATTTGGTTACAATGCGGTGAGATAAACTATGGTTGCATCTTCCGGTGAAAAACATCCCCGAAATGGAATTTCTCATCCTGTATCCCCTTTTGAAAACACAAACACCATAAACAGGGGGAAGCTTATTAAGATCATGTTTTGATTCTTCTACTCCCGGTCTCGCCCTTCCATTGTGGAGGGTGGTATTTCTACCCCCAAATGGAATAAAGATTTGGTGTAATTACTTCAGGGTCAGAAGATTTTACCCCTAAAAGAACTGAAAGGACGTTGTTGGATTGATGACGCTTAGAGAGCAAACAGGAATAACCAGGGGCATTTCAGGGGGTGATTTTCTTTCACTTCTGAAAACTTTTAACGTAGTGCTCAAAAGATGCTTCCTTTTGTAAAGAAAACTTGATAGCTTTGTTTGTGAAAGGATAATCCAAAAGCTGTATGTCGAGTCAGCTGAGAAATCGGGACAAAACTTTGGGTTTTCTTGGTTGCAAAATATGAAGGAAAAAAAATTATATTATACCAGATGTGGACTCTTTCTTTCATAAATAAAAGATTTGTAATAATTTTTTGGGGGAGGGGGATTTTTTTAACTGTGGCAGGAATAGTTCTACATGTATGCATTTTTTAAAACGAAGAGGGGAAAAATTATGACTTGGGAGACAATTTAGGTTATATTGTTTGGGTTGTTCAATTTGAGACTATTGATAATGTAATGTTTTTTTATATGAACTTTTGACATAATATCAAAGATATGATAAAACTTGTAAATATGAGCTGCACAATAGACAAATGCAGCTTTGCAAAATTGCAATATTTAAAAAATATTGGTTTTTCATAGACTTTACATATCCAACTACAAAACTGCACCATTCTAAGAAAAAATGCTTTCTTGTTTTTTTTTTAAAAGCAAAAATTGACATGTTAAATCAGCATTTCCAGTTTGTTAAAAGTTATTAATTTAATCATTTTATTGAATTCTAGGATTTGTCCCATTGTTTTCCCCACCACATACAGCCATTAGAATATGTTCCAATTTTTATTAGGGTTTTCAAGTTAGGCTGGTCACTCTTCTTTCATTGATAGGTCATGTTTTAATTAAAAAAACCAACATTTTGAAACATTTTTGATATATTCATTACACATGAAAATTAAATGAAAATTAAAACATTCTTCCATAAAATGTGTTTTTACCTGTCAATTTTCTATATATTTTCACAGCTCGAATAAATTCTCTGCACATAACCTAAAATTGTTATAAAATGTAATAAAATCATGTTATTGAAAGATAACATATCACCAATTGGTAAGCTGTTAAATCTGTAACCCGAAATCACATCCTAGGGTGGGGTTTCAGTTAGTTGTGCTCGGCATGCAGGTGTAATTAATCAAATGCAGTGTTTTGGAACTTAGAACATAAACCAAAACATTAAGGATCGTTATGAATTATATTTTATCACTTAATGTATATAAATTAATCTATAATTTACAAATTGTTAATTTATGAATTAATTGGGATGGGTAGAGGTTTGTAATTACATGTGCTTGATTGACAGTTCTTTTTCAAACTTGATTGCTGAACTTATGCTGCGTTCCACTTGTCTAATGTTTACGTAAACATGACATAGTATGGCCATTCCATTCATCTCGGAACGCGTGAACACGGGTCGTGAAGTGGGAGTTAAAAGACGACCTCGACTTCACCAATCGACTGGTCAAATAATTTTGAAATTTTGACCAGTGCAGTATTAAAGTAAAGTTCATTACTTGTATGAAACACTAAATTTTGGTGGGTATAGACATAAAACTTAGTGATGTGATTTGAATGCGATATGAATCAGTAAAACTGTCATTTTTGTTGTGTTTTGCTGCAGTCGTCTGCGCCGTTTTATTTCTCTCTAGACTCATAAGTCCAAAGGCACAGTACAGTCCCTACAGGAATACAATAGAATGGGTTCACAACTTTGTGACGAAGTCGTGAGTTACATGGCAAACACAAGGCAAATGGAACGCAGCATTATGTCACAATCAGATTGTAGAAAAATTACACATTGTGGTTATGCATATATTATACATCTAAGATACATCTAAGATAATTTTTCACTTCCTCACTTCCAAATCCCTTTTTCTTTTCATGTAAATTAAAAATTCCTCCATTTTTCCCTCACTCTCATATTTAAAAATGACTGCTTGAATAATGCAGAATACACGTTGGCTCATGCATGCATCGTCTGATATTTGTACATTTTTTGTATGAATTGGAGAGCTTGGAAGCTTATTGTATATATTGTATTTACAGTTGTGAGTTTTACAGTTATAAACCTTGTAATATATCAGAATTATCGCTCCTTTGTGTTAAAACTTTTGCTATATGGATTATACTGTACAGGATAACTTTGTACTGTTTTTTTATATTTCATTCTTCATAATGTTGATTCCTGATGGTGGAATAGGAAGGGTGGTTCTTTTCTGAAACAAGAAACAGATATGTCAAATGAGGAGGGGTGTTTGGGGGGTAGTTACAAATGCTGTTGTGAAGTTGTAACTAATAAAGACAACAGTTCTATAAGGGAGGGGGAATCTCCCCTTCTGTCTTTCCTGTAATGCAAAAGGGTTAAACTACTTTTGCCAGAAATATGCTAGATTAGTCAGCTAATTTGCTGTTATGTATGGGGCCACGACCAAATTTCATGAAGTATGTGAAATTCATTTTGGGGCAAGCACCTACAATCCAGGCTGAACAGATATACTCATGTGAATTGTCAGGATGAACCAAAAGCATTCATTCAGAAATAGGGGTGGTGAAGAGAGTGGGTCATGAATTAAAATGTTGCCAATATAATTTGCATTTTTCTAAAGATTACAAATCCCATCAAATTATTTTAATGTATGTGTTTTTAATTCAAACAATTTAAAAATTGTTGTAAAAAAAAACTGTCATAAAATCCTGACACAATAAAACAACACACTAAGAACATTTCTTTGCAACAGCTCATTAAAATGATTAACAAAACCAAGCAACACCCCACTAACATTTAAAACAACTTTCCAAAACATGATTTATATCTAATCACACATCAGCTGATGAGGTGACCAATCTCCAAAATAATGATTCTGCAATATATAGGCATCATCTTTAATTTGACATAATTTTTACTGGGTGTCACTCCCATTAAAATTTTGTAAAATTCTGGATGTACACTGAATATATCCTAGGGTATTTCATTTAATTGCTAAATAAACAAAGCATTTAGTACCTTGTTAAATGATTTACCACCAGATTTACCACCAGAATTGCTTTGGTTTATGTGTCATGATTGAAGTATTGGGGATGGTGTTTACATTCTTGACAGCCAGTGGCATGGATATATTTATATTTTGTCACAGCTGAGGCAGTGTCACAGCATAGCTCAGACACCCCAACAATTTCTTTGATCTAGTTGGGTGTTTTCAAGCACTATTTCAGAGGCAGTGTCACAGCATAGCTGATGACACCCCAACAATCTCTTTGATCTAGTTGGGTGTTTTCAACCACCATTTCAGAGGCAGTGTCACAGCAAAGCTGGGACACCCTTTGATCTAGTTGGGTGTTTTCAAGCACTATTTCAGAGGCAGTGTGACAGCATAGCTGGGACACCCCACCAGTACCTTTGATCTAGTTGGGTGTTTTCAAGCACTATTTCAGAGGCAGTGTCACAGCATAGCTTGGACACCCCAACAATATCTTTGATCTACAATCTTGGACAAAACTCCTTGGGACACATCCACTCCCCTGTACAATGTTGGAAAAATATTCGGTATTCACGTCTTAACATTTTTGGTTTGAGAAACATTGAACAGGGGAGCAGGGATGGGGTTATTTGTCCCAAAATGTTATTCTGGTAGTCTTCCTTTATTATTGCTGTTGGCATGCCAAGTGTCCCAACAGTTTTGACCAAGATTGTAGTCTGGTGTTTTCAAGCACTATTTCAGAGGCAGTGTCACAGCATAGCTGGGACACCCCAACAATATCTTTGATCTAGTTGGGTGTTTTCAAGCACTATTTCAGAGGCAGTGTCACATCATAGCTGGGACACCCAACAATATCTTTGATCTACTTAGGTGTTTTCAAGCACTGTTTTAAAGGCAATGACACACCATGAGCAGTGGCACCAGACTGAAATATATGGGAGGGTAAAGTACAGGAAGCAATTGAAATTTAGGCGAGCAAAACATTTTTTTTGTGGGCTAAAATTTTTGTATGGTAAAATTTTAGCATGGGACTTTTTTTTACCCAAAATGATTTAGATGCAATATGGAGCTCTCATAGACAGTTTTTTTGAACCTCTCAAAATATTGTATTTTCATTGGCAGCAGTAAATGTTTATAATTGCTAGTAAAGAAAATGACAGATATTGCACTGTAAATTTGTCTTTAAATTAAAAGACAATGGGTAACAACAACAAAAAATACTCTTTTGGAATACTTTAGCATTTTAATGTTTTATACTAACCTGTATGATATGGAATACAACTGTTGATGAAATATTTACTTTTGATTTATTTCTTCTGTGTCATGTTTTCACATTGAGAATCAGAGGAAGTTAAATTGGCTGAGTGTGTTTTTCCATGAGATGACAAATTCTCATTACAAGGGTGAAGGTGGCACAGACTTGTTAGATAGATATTGTGTGTGTTTGTGTTTTTTTTTAATATGACAGTTTTATCCTAGAAAAAGCTTCATCCTAAACTATACAGTATGTCTAACATTATGTGCCACATCCAGTTGTGACCCAAGTGACAAAAGAAAATTAGTACAAAAGAAGAAAATGAAGAAAAATTTGAATGTTCAGTGGAAATTTGACTGCTGTTTTGTCACAAACATTGCATCATTTTGCATCTATGTGCCTGTGAATTGGAGGGGGAAAACTGCCTCCCCTCAGACCCCTCCTTCAGAACCCCTCCAAAGACAAATCTCTCGCTACGCGCCTGGGTGATGCTTTGATTAAAATTTGGTAAAAACCTGGATGCTCACTGCATACCCTAGGTTAATTCATTTAATTGCTATACAAACAGAGCATCTAAGTACCTAGTTGACTGATTTACCACCACCATAACTATTTTTGTTTATATGTGCCATGAAGGTTCTGGGGATGCATAGTGTGTTTTACATTTTTGATAGCCAGTGGCGTGATTTATTTACATTCTCTCGCTGAGGATTTCTGGGGGTTCAATTGTGGACAGTGTGGCATGCTGCCGGGACACCCCACTGGTATATCTTTGATCTAGATGTGGTGTTTTCAAGCACTCTTTTAGAGGCAATGTCACAGCATGCAGGAGGAAGAAGAAGTGGTTCTGATTCTTCATGAAGTAAATCAATGATATTTTTGGATCTGGCAGAATTGATTGATTTATTTGCTTTTTCACAACATTTACAACATATCTCATACAACAATATATTTAAGAATAATACATTATATGGAATAATGTTAAGTAACTTATGAGTACATTGTGAATGGAAGCATAGGGGGTGGAATAGCAACTCTTTCTTGTCATGCTTGGGTTATGGTTTGGGGGGGAGGTTTGCATCTCGAACACCCATCACAGCTTGGCCATTAATTTATTAATCACTATGTATATATGTGAATACATGGGGCGAGGGTCTACAGCCAGGGGGTAGGAAGCTTCCAAAAAGTGGGGGGTGGGAAACATCAGAGGGGCACGTTTTTATTCCACAACCACCACTCGTTAGGCTACAAGCCAATACACACTGGCCATGCCACTTAAATATATATATAATGTGTACCTAGTTTCTTATAAATAGTGCACTCTACCTACCTACATCTGTACTCCCATCCACCCATAGTTCAGAAGTTTAAAAAAATAGCATTTATAGACTAAAAATATAAACTAAAATATTAAAATTAACAAAGGCTTAAGATATTAAAAAAAAAAAAAAACAGTCCTTCATCAAAGGGGTACATTTTCTTATGCTAGGAGGGCCCATTTGCTACTTTGGAAAAAAATGTGGGGGGGGGGGGCAAGTGCCCCAGTGACACACAACAACGGCTCCTACTCCTCTATCTACAGCCTTGATATACACTTAAAACATTTACCTGCATGGTGGGGGGAAAACAACAAACACTCACCTCTAAGGGGAAGAATGGGGCAAGGAGTGCAAACGACATCATATTGCACAGATAAGAGGCAGCCAGTCCCGCAAAGATTATCTTCTGTCTCCGGGTCAGAGGAGGTGTTGATGAGGGGGCCATCATGCTGTTTTCATCTCCTGAAGAAGTCATCCTCTGTGAGGCATACATTATTAGTTAGGCCTACCGAACTGGAAAATATATCAATGGAGATGTTTAAATACATCTTTAAACCAACTTAATCTGTCTGCATTGGTACAGTATATGATCTAGACCCTGCTGGGCCTCTCCATCGTTTGATTCGCATTCTGTAGTGAAACTCGCGGCTGTTCCACATACTGGTTTTTACTCCCCCTTTTTAATACGACGACAGAGACCCTGGACAACCTGTTTTAATTATTCGGAGCGTCTTTATTAAGCTTTATTTTCTCCCTAGATAAAATAATGGGAGCCAATCAGAATAATGTTTTAATAAACAAGCACATGAATATTCAGGAAAATGTAAGGACTGACCAGCCAACAAATGACACAACGAACACTGATTATAACAGTTTTAAACATATTTTTCGAGTCAAAAAATTTAAATGGCTGAAATTCTGTGAAATAACCATTGCTTACTTCAAAATTGAGATCAAACGACATACACAGACCTCAATTGGAAGTAAAAAAGTCAAATGGTCCCCATGTTTTGACAACAGAAAAGGTATGAACAAATCATGATTTGAATTTAGTGCCAACAAATTTACACGTTAGTAACACGTTAGTAATGTATGACATGTGTCTGCTTATTTACAGTTAGAGGCCTAACGTGTAGTGTGTACTGGTCACTGGATAACGTAACTCTCTTACAACATACTGGATAAATCCGTCGACCTAATTAATGCTTAATTCTGTAGAACAGCAGTGACAGCACTATAGCCTGATCGTGTCCTAACCAAATAGCCCTTCTAGGACTCTATAGACTACAGTATATGTTTCATAAACCTTGATTGAGGGTGAAATGGAACAAATGCAGTACACAGTCATGCTAAAAGACTAGCCTTACGTAGACCTTTTCAGGATCGACCTATTATTACAGTATGTAGGCCTATTGTTACACTTTCATATTGTACATGTAGGTCATTGAAAAGTGCCGATATCCCAAGAAGTTCCCATTGATGAGTGACAAAAAATCTAATACAACTTAACCATCAATCACTGAATCAAGGTTTAGTATGTCTATTACATGTGCTCTTAAAATTAACCAAAAATGAGGCAGAAAACTCACACCCAAGTCGGCTAGGAAGTCCATGATCATGATTCTTTACTAGCATACAATAGTAGCCTACATGTAGATCCTGATCATAATAGTAGATCCTGATCATAGAAATCTGCTAGAATGGCCAGCTCATTTGCTGTTAATATATATGGGGCTTTGACCAATTTCATGGGGAGATTGAAATTTACTTTGGGAAGCTTGGGACCAGAATTGTATAGATCCAGGCTTACTTTTATTCTTGAACCTTTACGTAAGTTCTATGCTACCCTGCAACTGTTAGCTAGGCCAATTAAAATTTAAAATGTTTCTTTTCTATTTGCTTTTGCATGGATAAATCTAGTAGGTGAACGCTACTGTATGTACATTGTACTCATATTGCAAATGCTTCACACTACAGTAGCTGCCCTGTGTGTACAAAAAAACACCCTATTAGCCAGTCCAAATCTAGCCGTCATTCTCACGATCGCAAAAAATCATATTCATTTACCAAACTTGGCACAACAATGCTTACTTATGTTAAGTTGTGCATGGTCATATTTATTTTAAATAAACAGTTCGGCAAAGTGTAAAAATTTGGAATAATGTTTGGTCTCCGTGCAAGTGTATGGGTATATGCACGGGCGATCATAACGTTATTAATATAGCATATAGGATATATATGTATATTGACAGCCTAGGCCTATCGAAATACGTTGCACTTTTGTACGTAACTGGCAGCGACTGTAGAATGGAGAGAGGAACGAACGTGATGTACATATATAGGCGTTCAGCGACTAAGCTATTCCGTATCACTTCGTCACAGGTAGAATGTTATGTTCTTGCGTGCGTATTTAGTTTCAAACGAAAAAAAAAAAAAAAGAGGTCTTCCGATAAATGATCTCCAAACTACCATTTTTGTTCAACATTACTGTAGCCGTTGCCCCTTTTATTTCTGATGGGAGTAGGGCTTTTGGTTCAATTAGGTCCTTGGGGCGAAGGCAATTGTTTTAGTTGAAAAAATAAGGATGGGTCCTCCCAGCGTATCTATATTTATAAAGAGACCGTGGGCGTACTTTACATTATTAAAATAACACTAATGTTTCCATAACCTTGGCATGCTGTTAATACACCCATATGACACCCATATGACAGAGAACAAAAACGCTGATGAAGTATTTCAAATTTTCAGCCGTTGGTTTTCTATCCTGCCTAGCACATCGTTGACCCAAACGGCTGTCTAACCAAGACAGACCCTGACCAATTAACCGAATACTGGATGCTTATCTTTTGAAAAATCGGCAAAAACTAGACGAAACATCGTTTTACAACAGAATCTATAAATGTTATACAGTAGTTACAATATTCAT
>JAODFY010103056.1:0-11606 GCA_027580055.1 Paracaudina chilensis | reverse complement strand
GGGGGGGGGGGGGGGGGGGGGCATCTGCCCCCCGAACTTTGGTATTATCACCCCTGTTGCCCCCCCCCCCCAGTTTTGAGCGTGACTAGAGAGAGAAAAATTCGGAACCTAGGCTACGATTTCTTTGGGACAATATTCACGAGGGTCAGTACAGAAAAAATATTATTTTATATTTTGCTGAACATATCATGGGATAAGGGGTACCAAGATTCCAATGAGGTGGCAGCTCCGGGCCGGTCTATTGTTGTGCTACAAGTCTGCAACCGTGCAATGATTCATAGCGATGAACAAACTTTAAACGAATTACACCTGTTGCCACGATAGTTGTTACTGTTAGTTATAAATGTGAAAATAAGGAGACCGCCAGGCTTCAACTTAGGCAACATCTAGCTAGGAGATAGAAATATTAAGACAATAAGACTAATATTCCGAAGTGAGGTGTTTTTGGTAAATTTTCTGAATACTACTGTCATCAAAATGCATCAATTTCAAGTGGGTTCTAGGCCCCGGAAAGCTCTGGCTTCGCCCCCAGGTCCCCCCACTGGGGCTCTACCCCTGGACCCCACAAGGGGGCCCCAAGGCGGGCCTCTTGACCCCAGCCAAATTGGCATCGGCTCTCCCATTTGAATTTTTGCCCCCCCCCAAGTTGCCAAGGCTGGCGCCGACACTGGAAGCAAGTGAGCGATCTTTGAGTGGATAATAATTAGGTCAATCAATGCCGACCAATATGCCCATTGCCTATATGCCTATACACTGTCAATTAAGAAGGTAATTGTATTGCAATAAGGCGGGGCATTCTATGCTGATGCATAGTAGGCAAGAAATCATTACCGGTACTGAATTACCTGTACATAACTGAAGCAGAAGTTTTGTAGCATCACTGTCAATCTATATGGACATTGTGGTGAGTACAACATCTGTCACAACAGCCACATCCCCCCACCTTATCCAAACCCCCATCCACCTTACAAAAAGTTGTATAAGGGCAGTCACATGACAGCAAATTTATGTCTGAGGAGTGAGTATTTTGACGTACAACAGTAGCTGGCCAAGAGTACATCTGCAGACATTCCATACCACTGAATACTGGAGCTGATACTGCCTTAGGAAAACAATGGCTGACTTGGTTATTTTCTTGCACCATTCAAGCTCTTTCAATTGCTTCTCAGTGTTTTCCTGGGTCTTCTTCCCATAGAAAAAATAATTTACATTATTCAAATTGTTCTTTCTAGGATCTGAGGACTGTGATAGAAAAAAAACCTCGCGGTGGGGAGATACTGGCTCCCTAGATGACAACAAACTGGACCTGCAGCAAAGGAAAATGTTAACACGTATCCTGGTGTCACATCTAATGGTAACACATGGAAATAGGTATGTGTCACTATTCACTTTGTCATGTTGAGGCATTGTTTAGCTTGACTGTCAGTCTGTCACTCTTTTGAATTGGTGACTTACCGTGGATCTGTAATGTCATAGGAGCAAAAGAGGGGCACAGTGGTATCAGTGACACTTCGCGTGAAATTTGAATTTATTCTAGCGATTTGCACTGGCAGGATTTTTCCAGAGTTGGCTGCATTTGGGTCAAATTCTTGGCTTCCTGGCTTTGCTGTCATGCAGTGAATTTGGGGGTTATTTCCAGTTGCTAGAGCTACGGAGTACGGACTGGTGATCGGAAGATGAGTTTGAACCCCACATATTGCAAACTGGCTTTTCTGGTGTGTTTTGGGGTGAGGCACTTTATCTATCTTCATTGCCTCGTCTCACCCTAGCATGCTTCCTCTGTATCATCCGTCCAGTCATTAGTCAAGGATGAGCCTTGAGTGGCCTCCTGAACTGTTTACCTAAAATCATTTGCATATTTATCTGCCTCTGCTAGAGGTAAATATCGGGGCAGGATTTGATATTTAGCTGACAGGGGGTCTTTTTTGGCAAATTGGCAGGAATTTGCCTTCAGAGTGGTCTTCCCTACACTAACCATATGGGTAGAATCGCCCCCGTGGCTCCATCTTGGGGGCTATTTTGGAAGTGTAGAGGGCTAATAGCCCTGAGCCCTCGCTTAATTCCTGCCATGGTTAATATACTGTGTTAATAGTATGATAACCTAGACATCAACTGCCAACATAATGTCCATCCCTACTTTTGAGCAATCAGATGGCAACAATGTTCATCTCATTTTATGTCGGAAGGGCATCCATGACCCAAGGAAGTGAAAAGTTGGTTCCGGAATGCACACCATGTTCCCAAAAATGGCCGCCGGATGGGGTCCTTTGGGGCGAACCATCGCCATGTTCCGAAATGCGTACATCTGCGATAAAATCAGTTTCGTTGAGAAATTCAAAACAGTGGACGGGTGGGATCATATGGGGTGAAAATGAAAGTTGGTCCCAAAACAATTGCCACAAAACAAATGCAAGTCGGCATTAAAATTAGTCAAGATCCAAGATGGCTGCTGTCAGAGCAGTGTGGCGACGCCCGCTATTGAACCCATTCAATATTTTCACGTCACGAACATGTGTGCAAAGTTTCAAATCGATCCGACGAGGCATTACGGAGTTACCACGCTAACATGACCAAATCAGTTTCGCATTTTGTTGCGTATTGAATAACTATTAAAATGCATGATGAAATTTCTGATAAGAGCAAGAAGGTACTCTTAAAAGTGTTTTGAAGTGCCAATAATAGTGATTCTGAATTTCTGGTCAATTTAAAATATTGAGCAGACGACTGTTCGGATCATGACAAAATTTGTTTGTCAAGTGTGTGCAAGAACTTTTTCATGGTCCCCTCCCTACCTTGTGGCTAATTCTACAGTCCATTTGTGCAATAAAACAGGAGCCTTTTTAAAGTTATGGCTGTGGTGCCCTGCCCTGCCATACAAAATTATTTGTACTTGGTGGCTCGCTCGATGGCCTTGGTGTTTATCCAGTAATTATAGAAATCTTTTCAATTGTGGTTTTCATTCACAGACCAACATCGCAAGAGAAGACCGCATTGGCGAAGGCTCTCACCAAAGAATGGCCATCCCAAAGGGATTCTGAGGGAGAGGGACATGTGGGTATAATTCAATTATTCCTAATAGTGTTCAATCGATTATCGGGATCAGTCTGATTATTGCATAATCAGAATTGGTATCGGAATCGGTAAAATAATTATGTAGTTACTGCGCAAAATGGATCAGAACATACTTTCGAAGCAATGACATCACCGGGGAGCCAAACGACTGTTGCTATCGAGGTTACACAGTAATTGCCATTTTTCCATCCCTCCATAAGTGAAAAGTGCAAATTGTTTTTGTTTTTTATAACAGAGTCGATGTTGTCTCCATTGATATATTCTTTTGAATTCTTTGAATTTTCATTCAATTCAGGTTTATCATTCTCATGTGACGGGGTCTTGAAGAATTAAATTTCCCATTGACTTTGCATTGAGCAGGCTATTTACCCCCTCTTTGTAACATCATAAAGACATTGCATAATAATAAGACTAACCAGTTTTCGATATCACGTCGACAGGCAGTCAGTTTAGGGGTTGGTTTTTTTTAATATACTAATCAGATGGAAGTCATGTTCCATACTTCCATTAAGCTGTAACATACATGTATTCTGTTCATGTCATCCCCATCGAAGGCTTCATGCTAATTTTTTCCCTTCACTTCATTGAGTGGAGAAGTGTTACAATCGACTGGTAGATCATAGTTGTATATAGTCAGACTTTCTCTAAGCTCCTAGCTACAGATGAATAACACAGAGGTTGCTCAACGTTCAGGAAACGTTCAAACCAGTCTGTACTGGTCGCAGAGTTAGCGCTGAGGAATTGAATCTGGGAGGGAATTCCCTCCTAAGATTTTTCCAGGAGAGGGATTTCCAGAATCAAGGAGAGATTTGCCATCAAAATCATATCGATTTAGTCTGAGATGTTGAAATAATCCAAAACTGGGAGGGAATTTCCCTCCTACAAATGGGTGGGATCTTAGAAACTAACAAAATTTACTAGTTAAAATTTTCTGGACTATCCCAACCATCAGCACGAACACTGCCTGGTAAGGCTTAAATCATAGCTTATAATCAATTGCTGTGGATTCACACTGTTTCTCTTTTCATTTTTATTTTCAGGAAGCGTGGTTCTGTAGAGGCCGGGGGGATCAGCAGGCCTCTGGATATCTCGAACAGAGGCTGCGCAACGTTCGGAAACGATCGAACCTGACCGTGCCCAAGGGGTCTAAACCAAAGGTCACCAAAACAGTTCCTGTGCAGCCTGTGCCAGGTGGGTGTTGTATCTTAAATTGCAATAGACCTATCTGTTATTTCACTGACCGAGGTATATAAATTACTTGATATAGTACCTCCATCGTGATGCATGTTCGGTGGCAGTGGTACCTCACAATTACACCCGCTGGTCATTGGTACAAGTCAAGCTAATCGGCACCTGATTGTGCTCATGTTCCTCACAGGTCCGCATTTTCACCTGAGTGGAGCAACCGTGAATAAATGACTTTCCCCAAGGTGGTGGGACTTCAACCCTCAATCTTTGTATCCACAGCTCTACTGCTTGGCCACCATGTCCCTCGTGTGTACATACACTTGTGTATATATCACTGTTGTAATAATTATCCAAGGCATTTAATGATCGCTCACCTGCTTGAACATACCAGTTTGGAGTGGAGAACGTATGGAGCAAGTGGCTTGCCCATGCTGAACTGATTCAGCTGAAAAAAAATAACCAGGCTCCTTCCTGATCGATCCTGATAGTTATGGGTGAGGCATGTATGCACACATGATATGGCCATACCAACTAAAAGGCTAAGCACTGATGTCTAGGGTCCATTCATTCAATTTGTTCCCCTGCTCTGTAGCTTTGTCATGTCTGGTTCCAACAAGGGAACGGTCATGCATGAAGGTTTGCGAGTTCCTTAGTGTGAAAATGGCTGCATAACTAAACACCCTGTCTACAGCGAGCTCTCATAGTTTTCATGATTCTTGTTTTGTTCTTTGCAATAGATTCCAATGTTCCACCTGAGAGAGCCACAGAACTGAAGAAATGAACACCTAAGGACCAAGTCGCCCAGTATATGAAAAAAAAACCACTCGAGAGAACCCTACCCTGACTACTGTACAGATTAATGCAGAGTATCCACGGCTGTTTGATGCACCTGGAATGGTAAGTCTTGGCGGAAAACTTGGCGGAAGAGCGGTATCAGTGACGCTTTTCATACAAAACATTCGGGGTTTGGCTCCCGCATACACAGCAGCGTGATTCCCAAATGTAGCTGTACTTGCAGTTGCGATGCGTGAGATTTGGTTCCGCTGTGATGCAGTGGACTTTTTCTGGGAAGTTTGGGATATTTGCAATAAGTTTCGTCGGTCACTGATCGTCCGTCAGATAGGTACCTTAAATGGCGGTCCCGGGAGCAGGTTGGGATTGGCCACACCCATGCCTTGAAATCATCTGAGCACTAGTTGAGAAGAGAAGGCAAGTTATCGCCGGTGCTCATCCACGATCAAAATGGCCAGAGTTCCTTGATGAGCCTTAACTGGCTTCCTGAACCCATAGCAATCAAATCACCATCAACTTCACTCAACATCTGTCCACATGAGAAACACACTCATGTATATCCACATTTGAGTATTCGTTGGGGGACAATGTCGTTTTCATTTGATATTGAACAGTGTCCAGGCAGTCTGTTTGTGGCAGGCAAAAATAGGCGACCCCATGGAGCAAAAATTTGTGTTCGAAAGTTGTGATGAAAGTATCGATGTTGTTGTCCCATGCTGAAAAGTTGGTCCTGTTAAAACCGGTGCGCTTCACTTTAACCTATCAGCCTCCTCCGAGGTGCAATCAGTTACCTGTAATCAGTTACATGTAATAATGCATGTGAGCCAGTTTTATAGCCTCTGGGGTCGACTCTCTCATTTGAAGCCCTGGTCCTCCTCAAATCAGAAGAAGTGGAAGTGATCAAAGCCCCTGGTCGTACCAAAATAACCCCTGGTCCCATGCCAGAATCCACGAACCAGGGCTATTTCTTCTGAAAAGTAACCCCTGGTCTCTTATTTCGACCCCTGAAAAGAAAAAGCACTATGTGAATGTGGCACGGAGAGTTATCAATGTGCTAGATTGTACTGAAATACTGCTTGCCTGAATGCAGAAACATTGAAGAATTGTTGGTATATCAAATGCCTATGCCAGGAATGACCTAAAAAACACAGTCACTAATCTGAAGAATTAATAGAATCCCAGATCGAGCAAGATTTCCGTATGCTCTATGGCGAGGAGACTGCGGACAAGTTTGTGTCAAAGTGCGAGTCGTCTGCAGAGCTAATATACGCCTATGCGTGCAGCCAGGGTTCTTCGTGGAAGCAGCATCTGAACATTCAGCCCACAGATGGTATGTACTACTGGATTCTGTCTCTTGTTAGTTTCCCCAATATTTTATTCATTGATGAAGTCAGGGGAATCTATGCAGTCATGACAGTATGTGCATGTGTATGTGATGCCTGGCTTGTAAACGTTACTCAACCCCACCTTGATGAATCAAGTTCATACTTGGTAAGTCTGAAAACCTTGTGAACAGACTGCTTGTTCCGGTAAAGATGAAATTTGGTATGTGGCTTTCTTATGGAGAGTACATGAACCTATCGTTTTTAGTGTAGAAGGAAATTGGCAAATGGTAAAAATAATTATTTTGTCTTGTGAACACGATTGATGAAGCTCATACTTGGTATGTGAGTTCCTCATAATGGGTACATGAACGATTGATGAAGCTCATACTTGGTATGTGAGTTCCTCATAATGAGTACATGAACGATTGATGAAGCTCATACTTGGTATGTAAGTTCCTCATAATGGGTACATGAACCCTATTCTTTTGGAGTTGGGTCAGAAGTCATCAAGTTCGTCAAGGGATCACTAACCCTTTCTGGTTTTATTTTCCTTGCAGATGCACGCGATTTCTCGCTGCCGGCGCTCCAGGTCCTGCCCCTGATTCTCCCGTCTGGCTTGATCACCAACCAAAGCGGGAAGAAGGTCCGGGCCAGCAGGGCTGAGGCACTCGCATCCTTTGTTGATGTCAAGCCAGTAAGTAACTTGCCTCACTGGTGAAAATTTGGATGTACCTATGACAGTGTACCTATGACAGCGTGACAGTGCCGTAGCGCCTGGGACAATACGGGTACGGCTTTATTTTTTCGCTTTCCCAGGAGATAAGTTAAGCGATGTTCATAAGTCGATTTAAAGACTCTGGGTTCAAAAAGCAGCTGATGGATCTCCCAGTAATCTTGGCCATGTGATCAATGATGGTCAGTTGTACACTGGCAATAAATGGATTGCTTTTAACATTCTAAATTTGGCATAACCTTGATTCAACTTTACAAGACTATTTGTGATTGTGCATGGTTTGATCAGAAATGTTGATGGTAGAGTGATAAATTGCTACTCGGGTAACTAAAGGTCCATGAACCTTGTCTCCACCAAAAATGATTTCATGTCATCCAGAATTTCATTGAGTGACTCGAGCTTCCTGAAGGACAAGCTTGCACCTTGTAACTACCCATTGCACATTGTGCTTACTGGAGCATAGCATGATATCACTTCAGAGACTGTAGGCACACATTTGGTAATTAAATCAACTCTGTATCATTGGATGACATTTTGTCCAAAAAAAAAACATGGTAATGCATGAACATCGCTTAACTTATCTCCTGGGAAGGCGAAAAAAGTTTTATACAGCCGTACCCGTATTGTCCCAGGCGCTACGGCACTGTCACGCTCCAAGGTGCATGCCAACCCATGCTCAAGGAACCTAGTAGCCCTTGCATTGAATTCTGTATAACGGTATCAGTGATGAAATCAAGTGATTATATGAAGCAGTTCTCCCATGTTGAATAAATATTCATTCATACTCGTCAAATATACTCCCCTCTGATTGGCTGAATCAGGTGCCACAAGCGTGTCATGTTAACGTGTTGAATAGAACATGCATGAAAGCGCCTTCACACAGTCTGATTTATCTGATCAGACACAGATTTTGTTTGAATTGTAAACAATTAAACTTGCGTTATTGGCTAATGCCTGGACCAAGTACACCAATTACGTGCGATTTGATCGCTGCTATTTGATCGCTGCTATTTGATCGCTGCTATTTGATCGCTGCTATTTGATCGCTGCTATTTGATCGCTGCTATGGTATATTCCCTGTTAAGAGACGCACGTGTTGTTGTTGTTAATTTCAAATATGTACAAGACTGTTTGCAATGTCATCAGGGGTACATATTTGTTTGTTGTTTGTTGCGATATTTGAAAAAAATATTGCGTTGTATGAACGAATGGGTTAATCAACGGTCGATCATATTTTATCCACATGATAATGTACTCCTCAGGGTCAATTATATCGCTATCCAGTGGATAAAACACGCTGGACCGTTGATTAACCCCAAATTCATTGAAAACACTGCTTAGAAAAATATTTGTTCTCTTCCACAGGTTGGAACCAATTTGCCGTCTTACCTGGATGAGACCAGGCTGCAACAACGGCAACCATATATTCTCATCCTTGGTCAGCGGATGGAGCCTGCCCAAGCATTCATCATCATAGATGGGCTGGCGATTGAGGCAGCCTCACTGATTAAAGCAGTGGATGTCTGTTTCAAAGCTTTCTATGTTTTAGACGTAGAATACCCAAGGCAATGCAACACCACTTGGGAATTTCTCCAGAAATACTTTTTCAAGTTGGACGAAGGGAAGGGAAAGGGTACAACCTCTCCCGGTGTTAGGTCACTGAGGGCTTACCTCGAGTCCAGTAATTAACTATCCTGCACGTATGACCACAGAGATATTTGTGAAGAGCCTTTTCCATTTTTCCTCGATCCTCATTATTTGGGAAACTGGACTGTTTTTTTTATGTTCACCACCATTCTAAAAAATTTCAATTTGTGACAACATTTTGTTTAACTGCCAACATAGAGAATCTGTAATTAGTTAACGCACACTCAGTTCTAGTGTTTTATTTATACCTCGTTAAGCATGAACAACCTGATATTTGTCGTACACTAGTTATTTTGACACTATCAATAAGTATTTTATATTTGGAAAAGCTGCAGGTAAAAAGGACAATGTTCATTCCTTGCCACTCTTCTTTTATAGGCAATGCTGGCATTATTGACATAGTACACAGACCGCATTCATCGACCGTTGTGGAGTCACACTTGCAATTCGCTTCTACGATTCCTCATATGATAAATTCCATGACAGGTTATTGTACATACATGGTGCCCAAAACATTAATTCCCCATCATTTTTGTGGCAAAAGCACAATATTGCTGTTACTGCAGCCATCACATTTTTACCTATTCATTGATATACCATTTGTGTGAATGGTGTGAAAAAGAAGTGATTAAATTGGATTTCAAATGGGATGAAGCAGCTTATTCCCCATGAATTTGCTGCCAGGCTTGCACATTTCTCATTGTCGGGGGTTCAAGCTCGCACTTTATGCCTGGAAATAACTTGTATACATGACTAAACACTACTCTAGGCCTGAATTAAGCAGGTGTTTGCATGCACACGCTCAAGAGGCGACAGTGAAGTTGCGGTTGGGACAATACGAGGCGACAGTGAAGTTGCGGTTGGGACAATACGAGGCGACAGTGAAGTTGCGGTTGGGACAATACGACCCCCGTTTACGTGTGCATGGCCTCACCCATGATTAAGAGTGACCAAGAGCATGCACATTTTGCATCCTGCCAGCCTGAGGAGAAAGCTTGATTATATGTGAATTGAACAAAATCTCTCAAATTTTCACTGTTTCCATTGAAGGAATTCACGGATTGGGGTTCCTGCTGGGGCATAGAATTCCATTGAACCAAAAAATATGGTGATAATAACTACTCAAGATTGCTCTTGCCATTATTCATCATTCACCTCAGTATATTCATCATAGTTATGACTTTTGGCTACCATCATCGATGCCATTTTCTTCTGTCATTACATGCCATTTATATGTGATCTTTATATTAAAAACCTGTGTTCTTCTGCAAAAGAGACTCAACATGTTACTAAAGAAAAAATGTCTCCTTTCTGTTTAATACTGGTCTGTTCAAATGTTTATGTCAGTCTCTGACGGTACCTCATTGGGCTGTAAAGCCATCGAAACTATGCAACACCTTTTGATGGAGTGTCCCTTTGGTGTGGGAATGGTTTCACGCCTTTGTTATTGGTTGCACACAGTGATTAGTAGTGATTTCGTAGTGATTAGTAGTGATTTCGTTTTGTATAGTTTGTTGCCCCCTGTGTGCCCCCTGTTGTTTACCGCTATTATCAGGAGACATCTGGAACAGCAGATGCCGCCTAGTTTTCGATGAGGACGTCTGGAGGGCCGAGGCTGTGGTCCCCCTCGTGCAAAGTGATATTAGGTTGCGCATGGAGGCGGACCATGCTCTGCTTCCCGACACTGCCTTTCGTAGACGCTGGCGCAAGCCTGTCGTCTACTATCGGGACGGCGTTCCCCGGATGAAATTTGGGTGCAGTAATACGTGTGATTCGGGAAGAAAATTTTGCGACCCCTGATCCAGCAAAGAACTATGCAATCGGAACAAAAGTTTACCCAAAGACATACACATAACATCGTGATTGAGTGTTTGCTTTTTCTGCATAGGCAAATATTGTACTATGCTTGCTAGACCTATTTGTACAGAATATACCAAATCACGTATACCGTACATATACGTGCGTACGTGACCGTGTCGCAGAGTCAATGTTTTCTTTGACAAGGTGATAACTTCAAACCGCCTCATTTGTACAATTGGAATCCTCCATGAACATGGAACTAGCAGCATCAGCCGGATCCAGTTATTATTTAATGGGAGAATTATTCCCAGCCCATAAATGAAGTATGATAATAACCGAGAAATTTTATTGTCACATAAAACAACAGTCCAACTCCAAACCACTTAAATTTAAACATGCAAGAATGCACATATATTTATGGGTCATTTAAGCCCACTTACCATCTGACCTGGTTTGGTTCACTGGTGTTTGTATTTATTGTCTACTAAACCCATGCAGCATTATAGCATAGTATCAGATTATAGCATAGTATCAAGGCAGGAGCAGTGTTTCCTCTACAAAATAATTCATTGCATCAAAATACAAAAGTTGCCATCGACAGTTAGGCCTATATCTTATTGTAGTCACCACACATACGACACACAATCACTATCTAACATTTTTAACACTTTTTTAAATTTACAGTAATAATTATCAATTTCAGTAGCAACTAACGCTCTTTTCAGTGGGTCAGTGTGTCAAATCAGCAAGCCATTGCTTCAACATCATGTCATAGCGGCTGCGCAGGAGAGAAAATCATTGATTGAAAATTGTTATGGATAATACATGTACAAGTATTTAACATTGTGAACCAGTTTTGAAGCAGCACTTCCATTCCAATTCTTATCAATCTTTCAAACCTATTTGGAATTTCACAGACAAATTGAGCCTTGTCTGTTTCAACCAAAACACAACATCTTGCAAAAATACAATTACAGTAGTAGAACCTTGGTTTACACAATGAATACTGTCAAGCGAGTTATAAACAGGCAATGAAAAGCTGTTTACAA
>JAODFY010103055.1:0-18332 GCA_027580055.1 Paracaudina chilensis | reverse complement strand
ATCATCTATGTCTATCTATGTGGGTGTGTATTTATACCTAACACATGCGATCGATTCTTTTAAACAAACCGGATATGACTATAGGTCGCCTCAAACGTTTACATATTGTCAAAAGTTAATCGAGTCCGAAAAACGTGTTTTCACCTGGGGAAAGAAAACGAAGATGACAATTCATAAAGGCAGCCTTGCCCATGGGAGCCCCACATTGTTCTTCAAAAGAGATTTTTTTTTAGATCTCTGCTAGTTTGTCAGAACTCTGCCACTGTTAGTCTTCGGTGTCAGTTGCAAAGGAATCAAATGAATGTTCTCATTTTTGCCACAACGGTTTGGTGCTAAACGTCCCTTCAATTTAAATGCTAGCATTAACTGTCAACTTGAAGGAACTAGCTATAAATTTTAAGAATCAGGCGAGTTCATGCACGTAGCAAATTTGAAATTGCTTCTCGGTTTTCAATTCTGTGGAACCTATATAAAGCTATATTGTTTATGACCATATGAGATGAGCTAAGAGGATGTCACGGTCGTAGGTAAAGTTAGGTTAGGTCTCTTAAAGGTGCATAACACAATTGTTGGAGGTATATTAACATATACTACAATATATAATGACAGCCTGACTCCGGTATGGACTAAATGGCATATATGCTGTGTAATAGAGTTTGTGGCTTTAGACTTTGTTCATCGAGCATATATCAAGTTCTTCTAGCATAACATGATTATATATGCTTGAAGACCTAAGTTTATCGTCTCAGAATAAATTTCACAAGCTACCCATGACATTCGTGATTGCCGAGCAACAAAGGAGATGATCCGTATAGCATGTTTCTTACACCTGTGGGTCAGAGTTCTTTGCGTTTACGAGGTTGTATTTAAGTCGTATACTGACTTTATGAGGCTGGGGAACATTCGAAGGCTAACCGGAAGTTATATATGTGCTTTTGTCACTTCCTATAAAATATCTGCAATATATCAATATCTGTTTGTATTTGTTGAATATTTAAGAGGACTGCCTTGCCCCATGTTGACGCCTGCGGGTGAATCCTTAGTTACATTTCAACTTCCTCTAAACTACGCCGGCAGGAAAGTAACCGATATAGCCATAGTGTATTTATCCGTTCGGTGCATGCATACAAATAAGAACAAGGTCGTTGAACTAGTGGAAACAGGGTGAATTATTAAGCTGCGAGGACGGTTAACGTTTTTATCTTTGGTGATTTACGCTCCCTATGTGATATGCGCCAGCGTGGTCTCAGTTCGGACGTTTGAATCAGGATTTTACAACATTTGTCATGGGTTGACATGATTATGACGGCCTTGTATGACAATTGCTCTGCAAAAGCGATTAATTGGATCTATGTCACATGATAACATTCCATTCGATAAATGTACCATCGTGCACATTCACATGCAGTAAGACATTTATTCATACACGAATAAGAGGGAGTACATTTATAATGCACTCCCTTTGCCTTACGTCATATAGATAGGCGTGAATTCCACAATTCCAACAATACAAAAATCAAAGAATAGTTTCTTTAACACTTTTTTTAAAAGGTAGTTTAACAAAATATCTTGCATGTGTTTCCGCAAACGTTTCTATTTTCGTTGGGCGGCTTTCATCACATATGTGACGTCACGTACAGCAGGTCATCTGCTGTACGTGCATAGTACCGAATATACAATTAAATGGTCATCGTCTTGCATATATTGTTTATATAAAATAAATTACCCAAATATTTTAAAAAGTGCAGTCCTCCATTTATACTTGCGAAACCCACTGTAGATTGCGCTTATCTAACTAAGGTAATTGTTGCAAAGTAACTGCTTAAATTTTGGAGATTTTGGAGATTGAATTACTTTTTCTGCTTGCTTGAAACCCTCGGCGACGTTTTATCATCCCTTTGGGTTTGGATTTCTTTTTGTTTGGCATTTGGAACTATGTCGACCTCATCTTCAGATTCGACACAATAAAATAAGCGGAATTAATAGGCAGTTTACATAGTTCATCGTTCGGAGCTGAAACTATTAAAAAAAAACATTAAAATGATCCACGAGATGTTGCATGGCCACACAACAGATTGCCATACGTTTTGGTAATTAAATCATGAAAGCACCCAGTTAAATGCCATACAGATTCCTTCTTAATTGAAACAAACATAACAGGTGTAGCATACTAAAGAGAGGAAGGTATTTCTGACATCGTCCACAAAATGGTACAGAGATTTGTAACGGTACTTATCAATAATCGATGACAAACAGTCCTTTGCCTCGTAGCACTTGTTATGACCCGATCGATGTACAATTTACGACTTCATAGATGATAGTTTTGTGCAACACACCGACTCCTCACACTCGATTGGCCGCCAGAAGGTCAATTATTCGTTGAAGTGTGAGGGGATTGTGTTCCGACTGTCTAATGCTGTTGTATATGTACCTTTTACACAACCTCTTATGGACTGGTTACGACTCGATCGATGTACATTGTAACCACAAATTCTCATGTATAGATGACAGAGGGACCTCTTACCGCTTGTTTATGTAGAGAGTGTCATTTTATGTTAACAAATGCATATACTGCATGTTAACAAATGCATATACTGCAGTTCTTCGAATTGGAGACAGACAAAGACACCATAGGAAACCCACGGAATATTAGCTCAGAGAGAAGCAATAACTAGAGAACTAGTGCGGTGAAGTGTTACTCCTGTGACCACAATCAACCAACGTTATGTCCAATAATTTACCCGATTGGGCCTTCAGTTCATTTCAACCGACAATATAAAATTATATTCACATAAATCGGAGTGTAAAACTATCGAGTGAGAGTCTTTCCTTTCAATACGTTATATATAAACGTTGCTGTTTAGTTGGTATACGAACACAACGCCGAGGGGTATGATTTTGCCAAGTATTTTTGATATTGTACCACGATTTACACAACGATACATGGTGATCTTTTGAGTAATCTATTATTGACATTTTGTTTAACTACAAATACATTGCAAATATAATGGGAACCATGCTGGTGGTGTAACCTATTTTATGATTCTATCACCCTACGTCAAGAACACGGACACAAGAACATGTACTATAAAGACTGTTATATATACAGTGTGAAGAGTGGTAATCATGGAAAATACATTACCATGCTTAAGTGACAATGCTTATAATGAGTTTGGTTAAAATGATGGGCCGTGTTTTATACATTGACCTGGGTGTGATATTATGTTATGGAATTAAAGTTACAACAGTTCGTGACAAGTTTGAAGTCATCCACGTATCAGAAAAACACCGGGGAAAAAATATATAAATAGAGAGATATCACATGTATTTGTTGATCATTCCATAGCTAACTATGTTTATCTAATTAGCATGAAATTTTCAAAGCCATTTGAAACATTTAGTTCAATAGTTTCAACGGTGACACTTAAAGCTACAATATGTATTAACATTAAAGGGATGTGGACGTCATTATCTGACAGTGCTTCTAGTAACCGGTGAGGATGTCGGGATGGTTTGATATAAATCAGCTTTCTCTGGAGGGTGTGGAACGGAGAAGAGCACAGTTCGATCCAAGGGCGTCGCGGGTTACCACAGACTACAAACCACTAAAAGAAAGTGGCACGCTTGACCAAACAAGAAAACAAAATACTCTCCAATGTCCCACAAGGCGCATTTGTTTGGCGTTGCCGTCAAGCGTTTTGGAAAACATCACCCTTCCCTTAACAGAAATTTCTGGGTGTGTCACTGGATGTCATCCAAGTCATGTGAATGGAGAAAAGGTTTCCATAATTTAATCATACAACCGCCATTTTATAAAATTTTGCATATATTTAATGATGTTAAAAGCTTCACTTTATGTTGCTCATGTGACGTCCTGACTGGGATCCCTGACTTACAGGGTGTGCCATGTGGGGGGCTGGGGGAGAGGGGGTCAGAATTCTCACGAGGAATTGCTTTGTTACGTAGGGAACACATGTTTCACGGGGTGGAAAACTTTTCATGCACTTCACACACTTTCGTGCTCCACGCAAGCGCTGGTATACACCATTCACGATTTTGGTAATGCCCTTCGAAATTGTGCCCCCTATTTCTGACAGCTAGCTACCCTCTGACGTAATCTGATAACATTGAAGAAATAGATCCGCCCCAGGTTTGCGAAGCACCCTACGCCTATGATTGTTTAGTTATAACCGATTAGGATGAGGAAGCTGATTTTAAATAAAATACCATACAAAACATTCCAATTTATTTTCTCAGATAATGTTGAAGAGAATAGTAAAGAATGTAATTTGGAATTAGTTTATGGAGGCCGTTCACCCCCAACGCATTAATATTCCGAGGAACAACAGACCATATCCTCTCAAATTTTGGCAGTCATGTTCCGATTTGCAAGTCAATTAATAAGCCCTCGGCTCTACGTGACCTTTTATAATACCATGTGCGGTCAGAAAAACTAATATTCAGAACCCGATTAGTTAGAATATTTATTAACAAAATTACGCGTAAGCCGGTGTCGTCGATTTCACAGTATCGCGTTGAATGTAAGTATGATAAAAACATAAACATACAACTATGCCAGAATACCAACTCAACTTATTGATTTGTTTTCTTTGAATTGTATGTAATATACTACGCCACCAACAACAAGAATTGATAACGTTGGATGGAAAGAATAGAAGCACTAATTTCTCTGTAAAGATATTTCGAAATTAAATACTCGAATGTGTTGAAGAACACACAACGCGATCAATCCAGAAGTCCCTAACGACTTGTACTTGAGGGAAATCTACTTTAACCTCCTTTTGTGCTAAATGTTAATTTTTCAAGTTTGAATACAAATTCATTTTGCTATCACTGTTAGATGAATACATCACCAAAATGGTTTACGCTGTTTTTTAAATGTTGTCGTTGCTTGTATTGGGTTTACTTTGTGTAAATGCGTTATAGTGTGAACTAGAACTGTAGACGTTATGGTGCGCAGTTAAACCGGGCAAACATTTGGATAAATGGAATTGCGAGATAATGGACATGGTTCATCTATGATAACCGACATTTCAAGAATTCAAGATTTTCTTTTTAAACAGAACTGATTTACATTGTATCAACGAGAGATTTATTTTAAGCTTTTCCTATTTCGCTGAAACTACTGACAACTGAGATGCATTGTTCAAATAGGCGCAGACCAGAGGAAGGGACTGAAATCCGTGACACCATCTCAGCGGAGTGCCACCATCAGTTGGCGCGTATCATATAAACATCACATACCTCGCAAGTAGCTCCTTTACACCCCCCTTTTATTTATTTATTTTTAAATCTCATGACCTAAAAAATGAGATCAAAGCTGGATTCATTTGTAGCAATTTTGTAGCATTTATAGCAATTCATATATTTATATGATATATTTCACAGAGGGAACAAATAAGGTGTTTTCCCCAACATTTTTACTGGGGCTCCCCCTGCACCTCAGCTTCCGTTTATGAGTTTGAAACAAACATACTTTCTAATTGGTTTTTAAGCATGCTGCCGAAAGAACATATTTTGTTTCAGTTTCTCGTTAAATAAATCAATGCGGTGTGGACATTTTGCTGAGGATGAGGATGAGAGAATGATGCTTTAATGTTTTTTATTCGTTTTAAAAGTATGATGACACGTGTTTTACAGAAGAGGAGCAAACAGGGATGCTCAATACGTAATGTAGATTGCTAGTGTTAGGTCTGGAGCACTTCAGAACTTTATGACATACAATTAGACAATGAATATCAGTTTTTTAATACTTAAAGTTTGCCGAGGTATAAAATGTTGAAGTTCATCCCTCAAAAATAAAGAAAAAGAAAAGTTGATTGCGCAATAACTAAGACGTGACAACTGTTACACAATAAAATATAAAACAAATGCAATTTAATGCGTGTACCAGGTAACACGTCATAGTTATTGCGTTTTAAAATGCACACTACTTCAAAGCAGTACCAGAACAGAACTAAAAAAAAACAAGGTATTCTTCATAACCTGGTCATATGGTCATAGAAAACGTGTTGGTTCAAGTTCACAGCACCAATTTTCCACTCAAGATATTCCATTCAATATAGGTGTGTTGGAGGTGAATAGTTCCACAGATAATCGTCGACTATAGCAGCCCGTTGTTTAGGTACCATGGGTTGATCGCAATGGTATGCATTTGTAAACGTCGGTATCCGATGATTACTGTTTAACTGTTGATGAATTAACGGACCCCAAATGCGTATTCTGAGGGCAGTCTCGTCACTCATAGAACAACATATTGTGCGCAAAATTGCACATCATTTAGTCCCAATGCGCAATAACCTCATAGATGGCGATTCCCCTTTGATTTTAATTTGCAATTCTATCGTTATATAGGAAACCCAACATAATTGTGAAGATTTATTGGGCGCGGAGCGGCGGAAATTTTCGGGTAGCACGGTCATAGGCGGGAATTTTTGGTAGAAAAGGGCACTTTTCCCCATTATTTAACCCCCAATAAATAAATTAATCAAAAGTTAAAACGAAGAGAAAATAAATGATTGGCGAGGAAATCCAACATACATAAGAAAGATCAAAGAAAAAACAAAATCAATTTTCGGCGCTCTTCGCGCGCATAAGTTCAATTATTTTCGTATTCTTTCTCAGTGCGCGATATTGCACATCATTTAGTCCCAATGCGCAATAACCTCATAGATGGCGATGTCCCCTTTGATATTAATTTGCAATTCTATCGTTTTATAGGAAACTGAACATAATTGTTCCATTTTGGTGTAAAGCCAAAAGATACATAACCTGACTAAAATATGCGTATCATGTTTAAAAACACGATATTTTAAAACAAGATGTAAATCGGGTCATCCGGGAGCCGCCTCCCCCCCCCCTCATTCCGCGGAACAGATTAAGGTATGCCTGTAGCCAGACCTGGTTCCATTCTGCAGTATTATTTTTTCCACTGGTACTGTCATCTGTGCGAGAGAGAACGGTAATTCTTGGGCCTCAAACCCTGATTATTGCTTTAAGACACACACCGTTGTGATAAGCATGAATTGTTTAAAGTTGGGGGCGTCGTAGCAAAACTAACCAAAAGTAACATTTCAGGTTCTTTTACAAAATCTTAAACACTTTCATTGAACGTTTCTATGTTGTATCAACTTTAAATGCAGTTATAAACACTACAACAGGACAATTTTATCGTTATGTTCATAACTGGCGAATCTGTGGGTTTTGCGTGACACGCGAAACTCACGTGAATTTCTTACGCGCTCCCCCACCTTTAAATGTGATGGTCTAAGAACATTTCGTAAAATGAAAAGTTTCTAGCCCTTATTAATATCACATTATTCATTGGCACACACATAAGTAGGCACTTCAAGGCTTCCGTAATATTACGACTTGTACTACATCTGTCATTGACGTTCGTTCACAGTATACGGTTACATGCCCAGTATTTACGTTCTTCGTTGCTTTTCGTACAAAAAAATCCGACCCAATTAGCAGTGTTACCGTGCTACGTTTCAGTTCTTAAAAAAAAAGACAATGACCATTAAAAGATATAATTTAAATGACTAATTTCGGCTCCAATAGAGTCAAATCAACAAGCTAGAGTCAAATGGAATGATCGCTCGTTCTCTGTGGTGCCGCCAACGGGACTCGAACTCCCTTTTGTTTAAATGGCTAATATATTTGTTTAGGATAAATGCTAATATGAACCACGAGATATTGAAATACACACCCCGTGATCCTTTTATTGAAACCATTTTTTAGTGAAAAGTGACACTTAACGTTAAGACAACGTTAATATAGTATTCAGTTAGCTACCTAATCCGAGTAAGTGAGTCGAAGATATAATCATAAAAGAAGTGAATCACCCCAAAATAACTTGGATATGAATTTCCCCAGCTTGTGGAACACTAGGTAGGTTAAACACACATGTAATTCGAAGGTCGGTGGAATATATTCTATTTCTCAGAAGATCACACTGTCCCACTCTATTTGCCTTCCAGAAGAATGTGCTTCCCCGACCTCCCAATTTGCCACCATCGCGAATAACAGTTAAGATCAATTGCGTAAATATTCAACCCCACTGAAAGAGCCCATTCCTAACAGTTATGGCAGCTCACGCGCGATGAATAATATAACTGGGAATGAAACCTTGCAACGGCATAGTATGCAAAACCTGTTAGTACACTTATAGCACCTATAAACGAAAGTGTCTTGTAAGGTTAGTCATAAATACTATTGTCCAGATGTCGCGGCATACGTATCATTTTTATCATCCAAGTTAAATATGTGGAATATGTTTGAAGAGTATATATGTGGTTTTGGTAGGATGGCAATAAGATCAGTATGGTACCATCAAAGCTGATGCGATTGACCTCGATGCCTGGTAAACTCAATAACTGTTACGATATAATTAAAAACTATTTTAATTTTAATCAATAAGAAAATATTAGCACTCTTTGTCGAGTTACACACTATACAAATGTAAGAAATATAGAAAACTATATTAATTTTGTTACATTTTTTCATTAAAAAAAAGTGTCAAATGGCATAAATAATATAATGACGTTTGTTAACATGTGACAACGCAACTACCCTAATAATGCGGTAATTAGATTCTTGTAGTAATTAAATGGTATTCATAAAATACAAATTATTAAAAATGAAACACTTGTTACCTAAATTAACCCCTAAACAGCTCAAGTTTAAAACAGGACTTCGCAATTTCGCAGTCAAAGGGACCTCTTTACTATACAAACTGGTAGGTGATATGTAGTTCAGCTAACAACGAAGAAGATGCTATCGTGGATAGGTGCCATATAATTCATGGCACATGCCGTCTAGGAAAGTGCAAAAACGTGCAAAAGTAAACAACCTCCCATGACACAAACGATTCCCACTAAAGGTTCTTTCCTCATTTTCCGTCGGTAGATGATTGCTGTTTCATTTATGATTACCTCTTTATAATTTTCTAAATATGATCGATTCGCATGATTAATAATGTAATTCAATCCATGAGCAAGTTTAATTTTTCACGTGGGGACCCAAACGTTCCTTCCACTCGCAATTATTGTGTTAATCGGGACTACTTTATTGCGTGTTTTGTTTGTTTATTGCTTGTTATTGTTGCTAATTCTGTTTGTTAAGATTTGACTAATCGGAACTTCAAAGACAATACGAAACAATTAAAATGGCTTCGTTGAAATTTTTACTGACTCATTTTCCTCTCGAACACATTTGATCCTCGTTTTTCGAACTAAAATGAAACCCTTTTATGTGTTTTCAAAGAATCACACGTATGCTGACCTATTGCATACATGGAGCTATAGGCTTTAGGAAATAACAGTCACAAATCAAATCAATGGTGCTTTGAGGTACCGATACCTAAAAATAAAAATCATCGAACCTCGCTGTCATGTATTATATGTGTTACTCCAAGCACATAGATTAGTCAATAAATTATTACCTTGCCGTACGAAGAAAATTCGAGATAAATATTTAATTTGTCTTCCTAACATCACACAATTATATTTGTCTGATATTATAGAATGAATATTGATCAATTATTTTCTAATAAAAACCCGTAACTGATACAGATGCATTAAGAACAAATCATAGTAGCTAAACTGTGTACAAAAACCAGTAAAGATGTATTTAATTTGTTATAAATTGTTTGATATTTTTCAAATATTATCAAACGCGATTAAGGTTAATATATACGTTTTTCTGGTAGTTTGTGAATAGTTAAGCAAATAATGAAATCCTATCATTTTTTACCACGGAAGTAATTCGGTATATCAAAACAGCAAAACCAGTCAAGTCTGAGTCAACAGGGAACAGGTATTTCATTAGTAGTAATTTTTGAGACTTTAATATATACGTTTACGTTATAGTTGGCGGATAATGTATTTATAGTATGTGGATGTATACGGTGCTTCATATGACCAACCAAATGAACAAATTCAATACCATTTCTTTCTACGGAGAGCGGTTTGTGGTGTTGATGTGGTGAGCGTATTACTATAGAGTTTCTTCAGCATGTGGTACCTTCATAACCAGGAAGTAATTCGGTGTTGCAAACGCGATCCAAAATTTTCTATTAACAATTTTTATGCAATATGTATGACATAGAAACGGTGATATGTAACATGAAACCACTAAGACAGCCTCCAGTAACTTTTTATATTCACAATTTCTACCTAAGATAAAAGGAAACGTATATTGGAATGGCTATTTGAAATGGCTTTTGGATGGAATTAAAATTGGGAGACCATCAAGGTTCAAAAGAGGTTCTTTTGTTCACGGAATGGGCATTGAATAAACAAATATATATATATAAGTTCATAAAAAAGTTCCTTTACTCGTCCTATATTCTGGTAACATATTTGACAGATTTGGTATAATTTCGGTATAGCCCCATGTACGAAGCGATAGATCACACATATATTTGACATTTGTACTGGGATATTGAGTATGCTCGATGTTCCTCCAAGCTCATACTAACAACTACCAATGAGCTAAGATCATCTCATATTTCCCCTGTAAAGTCACGCTGATAAACATGTAACAGGTAGCATCTGCAGCGTAATATACGAGAAAAGCTGTCACGAAGTTCATTTCATTTCGTTCGAAGAACGGTGTATAGAGTGAAAGGCATCTACTTGGGATGAAACCTACAAGGAGAAAATCAATATGTGGTCATGTATAAAGTTAAAAAATAATTGACCCCTATAGAAAGAGTTGAAAATGCTGCTGACACTAACGAGTAACTATATGTTATGTATTGTGAGAAGATCATCGCATTCTTGATACATATATTTGGAGATAAGTAGGTTATTTGGGAAAATCAATTTTATGTCTGCGGGCACTATAGTTGCTCTGTGGGACTTGTTTATGATTATTATAAAATATGAATATACTTTTACACAAACCATATCATCTTTGAACACGTCACCCATAATCAATGGGAAAACTCCGGCTTAATGCAAATATGTATGTAAGTGTGACAATTCATTATTTGAAGATGTTTGTATGTAATATTGTTGTACTTTGTGAAGGTATAGAACTAATAGTAATATTTGTGAGACTCTGTTTGTGGCTGGCCTGCATATTTATAATAAACTTACGTATTTAATTCATTATATTGTGTGATGATATTTTCAGTAATCTTGACAATTGTATTTCAAGTTTGGCTTTTGTATTGGGCATTTTGCCTTTTTAGTACCCCTTGCAGGGTATTATATTCATTCAAATACATATCGGTATTAGATATTGCTAAAATTACAGAAATCAATTCAAGATAAATTTGCAATACCAAATATATAAATTGTAATAACATATACATATAAAAAAATCGACTTATGCCACATGCTGTCATTGCTTTAGAAATACAGGTAAACATTGAGGTTCGTTCGTAACAGCGTAAAGTATTAGTCATATATATATTAGTGCTATACTTGTAATCACATCAATATGGTTATAGGTATGACCATTTACAACGCAGTGATGCTTTAGAGACATGTAAATATCATGAACGTCTAATTATAGCAGATGCTTCATCTGTGCTTATCAATACGATCACAATAGCGTTGTTATCTAGGCCACATAACTACCAGAGCAACATTAATATTACATTATGTAGTAGGGGAAACTCCTGGCATTGCATGTGTGTCAACACTTACACCTCGGTAATCTCTTAGCACTAGTAATAATATTTACCTACAAATTGTTAGATGAGAATTCGATTTCAAAGCGACATATGTTTGATGTTAATATGCTAGAAACATAAGGTTGTGTAAAAACGTTATATTTCTGTAATAATGTGTATACATGTTCTCCCTTCTCCACAAATAAGTCTTCTGATGAATTTTTTTGGCAATGAAAAAGTTATGTTTCTCGCGATATAATCTCACATCAATGTAAAATAACAAAATATATTGTAGTCAAATGCAAGAAGGATAGGCAATATTAAAATGAAGAAATAGTAAAGGCGAGCAAATTGATACACAATTATGGAATTTCTTGAAATATAAAATATAATTTGGTACGCTTTGATCCGTAATGAAATATGTAAATTTCCTTTTAGTATCACATGGATATGCAAATAAATTTAGCTTAATGGCCTGGAGTTTAGAGCGACAATTTTTCAGATAAGTCAAGCACTTAAAATATATCGCTGAAGGCCGCACAAACTGTCATTGCATTTCTAAGCTGAAAACATACTCCTTTGACAAAAAAAATAACAGTTTGGCGCTCTTACTTTTCATTGTCATGCCTGTAACAATTATCGCCTGTTAACGTGGAATACAAAACCATAAACAAATACAAGGAACTTGAGTTAGCAGTAGGTGTCAATAATAAGGGAAATCTTAGAAACGGAACTTTGATAAATGATGGTCGGAGGCACTTTGATCGACAGTTCCAAGTACAAGATGAGTCTTGTTAAGTGGAGGCAATTGTAACTATCATTTATGTTGTTTAGAAATTATGACGTCGAAGGCGAGAAACGATTAAGATAATCTCTGCAGATGCCTTTCGAAGTGAGCACTATTTTATTGTAAGTACTTAGTTGTAACAGAGGTCTTGAATCAACACAAAGGAAGACAGGAATTATTATGATGAAATTGAATACACACACTAGATGATTTATTCTAGCAATAGGGTACACGCGTTTGTCAACATACTTTTGTTATATAATTATGATATTATTTATTAGGCTTAAATTTTTCAATTACAAATGTCATATATCTAATTAATAAGAACGTGCTAAGGACGTTTTGTGATAAGGTGTCTTGTTCTTTTCTTGTGTTCGCCACAATTTCTTAACAAATAGTATTAATTTCTTCCTATACAATGTCGCTGGTACTGTTTTGAGGGTTTATATATCACTTCAAGTATGCATAAGAGCATTTAGTCGCTTCATTTGATATCGCAATACTGATCTAACAACAAATCTTAAATAGGTCAGTTAATATTCTAAGTGAAATCCATTCCAGAAATTACAAAGTATTTCACACTGCGTTACGCCCGCAATATGTTATTTGGATATATTTTTTCAACACATACCGATGTGACGTAACCCCTGGAGGGTGTTTCGGGCCCGCTAGCTGGCGGAAAAACCAGGTTAGTAGCACCGTGGCGAGCTGCGCGTGCTAGTAGGCGCGTCAGTAACAGGTCTTGAAATATTTTTGTACGTATTTCCCACTGTGTTATACAAACACACATATCATATATATACATATACACATATATACATATTTGCGTGGCAAAATTACGTATCCGTACCAACGTTATTTTATAATACAGTGGGTAGCTCTCTAGTGAAACAAAGGTTTATTACAATAAAAATGGTGTGTCAGTTAAACATCTACTAAGTTTCAGGAAACCTAATCTGCTTCCCACAGCAACATGATTATTGATTGTGTGTATCGTCCGAATGAAGTCAGTTCAGTTCACAGTTCAATTGAAGTGCAGTCTGCTACAAACAAAATAAAAAATAAAGACGCCGTTATAACCAATATATTATTAAAAGTGAAACGTAACAAAAATTTACTGATCGAAAACTTGACACTATGAAAAAAGTAAGTTTATACAATACAAATATTATCATAACATTGCTATCTAGTTTGCATAGCCTACTTGAGAGTTCCGATAACACCATTTGCTGGGGAAACAAAAAATACACATTTTGTGTATTCCCTATCCGATCGATATCTTTAGAACACTCTTGGCGATTCGGCCAAATTGGAAAGGTGAATCGGATTAAACCGTCTTCCTCATGAGAAACACTAAACCAATCGAAGAGTAAATTAAAACCGTTATTTTATCTAGAACTGTACATTGACATAGTTATAGAGAACACATTCTAGACTTTTCTGTGTACTTTTCTTAGTCTAGTGCTCATTTCATGAGTTTATGATATGACATTTTAGCCGCCATTTTTGCACGTACCAAATTACCAAAGAAAAATATAACTAATAATTAAAATAGTAATAAATATAACAAATAAAGTATTGTTTAGTTGTGTATAGAGTTAATATATATTGATATTGATACAATTGAGAAAACTAAGTAGATTGATTTTTGTACGTAATGGTGTCGTTAGGGGCTTGTCTTGCTTTGGGACTGTGCTGCACCCACCACCCTAAAATATAAACTGAGATATTTGAGCAAATTTGTAAATTTAAAGGTGTCGTTAGTGGCTTGTCTTGCTTTGTGACTGTGCCGCATCCACCATCTAGAAATACAAACTGAGATATTGAGGAAATTTTCAATTTTAAGGGTGTCGTTAGGGGCTTGTCTTGCTTTGTGACTGTGCTACATCCACCATCCAGAAATAGAAACTGAGATTTTGAGGAAATATTCAATTTAAGGATGTCGTTAGGGGCTTGTCTTGCTTTGGGACTGTGCCGCATCCACCATCTAGAAATAGAAACTGAGATATTTGAGAAAATATTCCCGTACTGCAGAACGAGAGGGCGCCGTTTCGAATACATAACCGAATTCAGGGTATTAAGATGTTGTCAAAATAAGGTATACCATATCTATCAGAGAGGCTCACTGGGGTCGACTAGTAAGGATTGATCATCATTAATTCAATGGCTACTTCGGAGATTCATATACTATCAACAACAAAGGCGCATATAACACGATGACGGATTTATATTGCAAAAACCACATGCATTTAGTTCAGGCTACTATAGATCACCTGCACATAACAGTCAAAACAGTCAAACGATGAGGTGTCATCGAATTGAACGTTGCTTTGACGGTGTTCACTCAAATACAATATAAGCAAAACCTTCATCAATTATAAAATGGGAAATTATGAAAAAAGGTAAGCAGAAGTTAGATCAAATTGTGGTGATAATTTATTTCCTCTAAAAGATTGAAATACAGTGTTACTAGTTTCTTAAATGACAAATCGAACCAAACATTGTATTTCATATGGAAGCCCAAATTAATTGAGAATCCAAAGCTGAAACTTAAACATTGAAAACTTTACACTACACTAACATGGATTTTTGTTTTAAGATATAAGTTGATATATCTCACATTAGAAATTTCAAAGTGAAGATATTTTATTGTACCGGACTTAAGAGTGCATACGTCTGACGTCATACAACATATACATGCAACATAAAAAATTGATAATGTAAATATTTATACTTTTGCTTAAAATGTTTAAGGTTCAAAATGTCAAATTCAAATAATTATGTGTACAGGTGTTAGTATCAATGGGGCGTGCTATCTGTGGTTTACGCATGAAATGCTCCCTCTCTAAGAAGCGCTATCGTTCATCTCCGGTTAGGCTGTATCATGAGATCACACGTAAATCTCACACAAGGTAAATATCGGTTCAAGGTCGAACTTTATTAATATAAGTAAAAGACTGTTAAACTGGGCATTTAGTATAAATATTGAAGTATTATGATGTTCTTATTCTATTGAATTGGAGTTTCAATCACCAGTAGGCATTTCCTGCCACAAAATAAGGACAAGAAGTAAGTGCCTTGGTGGCATATACTGTGGATTGTGTGCGCTGGCGTGATTCTACGTAAACTGTTACTTTCTGTATAAATAGTTGGCTTATTTGAAACATCAAAGATGGAAATGAAAATTGGAAATGTACACTATATTTGTAAAGTCGGGCTATGTGTTTAGTAGTATTTCAGAGGAAACCGGATAATTGTTACATTTTAAATTAATATATACCGTTATTGTATGGAGGCATTGATTAGCATTCTTTTTACCTTACTTCCTCGGCAAATGTTATTGAGTACTGGTAATTTGCAATTACTTAATCGATAGAAGTTCTGTTCAGTAGGGATTTATAACAAATCTCTGAAGCAACATCGACCACTTTTTACTTATAAATAATACCTTCTTTCCCGATATGGTGATATATACTGACAAAGAATTAATCGATATGTCAAGTTTATAATTTTGTAATATACCTTTCGTCTATTTCCTTAAAGGTTTGCTTTTAAATTTACCTTTCATGTAACGGTTTATGTTTACGTATGCATAATGTATTACAGAACACCCACTCCTCAAGGTTATATAATGCATGATATTGCTTCTCGAGACAACAATTCGAGAACAAATCTTGTAGTCTCGTTAACCTAACATAACTTATCATGTATAGGATAATTACCTCTCGAGACAAGAAGAAAGTAATTGTCCGTGGATTAGGTCACAGAGATACCTGCTAGATTTACTTATGTGATTGAATAGTCTAATATGCTTATCTGTTTAATATAAAACGTTATATGTGATATGTTTGAGAATTCTTAGATAATACATAAACATAACGGATGTTCATGGTTGATTATGTTGGCTTAGTTACGTTCTGAAATCATCCCAATTGACAGATTACAAATATTTTGAAAATAAATGTCATTTACCGTTAACGGTTATGCCATACCAATTAAGACATGGGAATTTTATTAGGGTTGCTAACCACTGCTCACTTGTAATATCAGACGGAAAACTGCGTGTCGGGCGTGTAAGTTCAAATTCATGATGTCACGGCTAATCCGTGGTCGGCAGTTGGTAGCCTAGGGAGAGGTCTTTAAGCGAAATGGGAGACCCCATTTTCTTTAGAAACGATTTTAGAAATTGCCTATATGATATAAATTCATAGTTTATTCTCCTTCCTTCTTGTATATGCTACCTGCATGCATATTCATATATGTATATGAGTGATTTTTCGTATCCGATCTATGGGTTACAAACTGTTTTGGCAAAAAAATCACACCGCGAGCGAAGACTCGAAGATCTGATGCTTGATAAAATCTATAGCAACCAAGGATCGATACAAAATATTACGGGTATATATCAACTAAATAAAATGCATAATAGATGCATAGCAGGCGATTATAAAATTAGTGTCAAGGATATATAATCAACTGAACACTGATAATATGCTCACATAAACTGCAATTATAAACTAGTACGTGTGCCATAACTAAAAACAGATGTTCTGATATTAACGGTTATGGTAAAGAATCCAGACCTGAAAGAATGGTTTCATGTAGTTTTGTAACTGGAAACCATGATAAATTTTGGATAATTGCATGAGGATTTATATTAACGTTCATTCCTGAAAGCAGTTAAAAAAGCAATACATTTTCGAGATAACAATATCCATGTATGCAGTAGGCCTATTTTATAGCGCAAAACCTATGCGAAGGGTTCATTCCGAACGGATTGCATGGTCGTGATCAACACCTGTGTTCCCTAGTGTTCGTCCCAAATATGTCTTTCGTGTTTCGTTTATTGTCATTACTAGGAATAAATTAAAGATAACGCCTACTCCTGCTTAATTAATAACTGTTGCCTAAAGTTGTTACCAAATCTACTAAATGGAATTTACACAATGAATTTGTTCGGAATCAAAATATTACATAAATACCGAGAAAATTAATTACCCGTACGTTTTCCAACGGCGTTTAATTAAGCTTGCTTGTAACCTGGCCAACATCCAATGCATGGATTACTAAGGCATCCATACATCATATACCATTTGCTGTAAAAGTTAGCGCGGTATTGGACTACAAGGTTCCGTGTAATTAATAGAAACATGAATTCGTGGTTTTCGCGGAATCACTGCATTGAAAAGTATTGTCACCAATTAAGTTGCTGTTTTATTACAAGCGGAAGCGTAACGTGTCTCGGACAACAAAATCGAGACAAAATAGGTTCCCTCGCCTTTGAAACACTTTTAAAATATAATTTAGTTGATAAGGTGGCGTTTTAGATGGTAGGCGAAATATTGCTTTTTGTCTGTAGAAGAGTTACAAGTGGAACAGTTTCGCACGGAGCAGTTCAAATCAATACTATGACAAATTATTAAAACAAATGTATTCTTTATTTTGTAATGCATCTGGATTTCAACAGTATTCGTCAATCAACTCCTTTGAAGAAGAGCTCTGAATTATCAGGTAAGCGACCATTTCCGTTTTACTTTCGTTCATACTGAGAGCCTTTACCATGCTATCAGTATTGTTATACTACAGTATTGTTATTTTGCATACGGATTTATCATACATTTCATGTTGATATTGAAAAGTATTGTATGGCTTATTGAACTATTCCATATTTATGTTAGTGATTGATTGTAAACTACACTCTTTCAGCATCCAGTAAAACATTACCCTGGGTAGAGTTCCTATATACCATCATACCAAAAGTTTGCAAAATATTGTACGACGACTGTCGAACACACGTGGAAACGTTACCCATGACAATGTTGTGTTAATTTGGATGTTGTGTTAGTTTTGCCCAGTATTGTTTGTTTGTATGTTTGTATGTTTGTATGTTTGTATGTT
>JAODFY010102944.1:0-11608 GCA_027580055.1 Paracaudina chilensis | reverse complement strand
ATGTGGGGGGGGAGATGTGGGGGGGACATTAAAAACAAAATTTTATCACTTTCTGCATCAACATAGCATGAGCACCGAGGAAAAAAATTATCCATAACATTGATAAAATCAAAATGTGAGTTATGTGCTTCTGGTTTAGGGCCCATCAGCTCAAATTTATGGACCATATTAAATTAAAGGCAATGGGGGCATACTTAGTTGGGGAACATATGTGGGAAAGTCGCACCTAGGGGACATGTTGCCTCCCAAATTCCACTGCACCCCCTTCCCCCTGCAACAGAATTAATACCCTTAATGCTTGCATACAATGCACCACCTGCATGCCAAACATTTTGGTGAAGCCGTGGATGCGAATGACCTAAACATTACAGAATGATGTCATCAGTAAAACGTAATTGGTCTGCCATATTAATGCTTCCTTTCACAGGATTGCAATATTACTTAGATCAGCACCTCTTATTAAAATTGCTTTAACACCATAATAATTAAAATTCTTCTGTCATTCCAAGGCTGTATTTTATCTTGAGTTTTGAATAAAACTGGCAATTTCTGTGTTTCGGCTGCTTTAGTGTTCCAACTTTCAAACCCTCTACAGGGTCCTAGCCAGCCCATTTTAACAAGCTTCTTTTTTTTTGCTTCTCAGGGCCTGGTTTAAAAATGTAGCACCCGGTTTGAAAGTTCAGCGCTTGTAGTTCAACATTGTAAATATTAAATGCATAATAAATGTTAACAACTACAGAATGTTGAAGTTCATCCTATACCTAATTGCTACCTCTCTTTTCCAAACTTGTGGTCAGTTTAAATGCGATAGCGCCAAGCGCGATAGTGCCAAATGCTGTGACATTGAATTACCAAAATAACAGCAAAATGCCTTCGTGAAAATTTTGCGGAACTGCATGCAGGCAATGCATTAACCTATGTATGCAAGGGCCTCATGTAACACACATGCATGTGGTAGGCTAGGCACCTATAAAGCTCCTACACCCGTAGTGCTAACGACTGCACTACTAAAAACCTAAAACAAAACTATTTTTTTCAAAGGGTATATATATATTCTCCAACGCGGCAAAGAACTTTTCCAACAACCTACAGTAAGGCTGAAAATCCTTTACAAAGTCGCTAGGAAATGATGGGTTTGACTAAAAACCTGCCTAGAAACTTGCTCTGTCATACATACAGAAAGAGTACATGTAGAGTTCAGTAGCTTTATAATTGGAATGTCATACATGTACTCCCTCTCACAGGATTCTGTGCAATATCACACAGGCACATAAATCAACATCATTTATTAGAAAATTCTGTCCACGTCATGTTGGACTATACTCATCAGCGGTCATTTAGAAATGGGTTATCATCTGTGCAAAACATTGTTCAGTTTGTGCTCAAGTACAGTACTACTGTACAGTACTTACAAATCTGATTATATAACAATTAATCACAGTAGTACACTATCACTTGACCATAAACTGAAGAATGTTTTGCACAAGTTTATCATATAATCAATTTCCATTTTAAAAATGATACCTTATTTCCATTTCTAAATGACTGCGGATGAGTAGTCCAACATGATACCTGTTTTTTTTTTTTAAATTGACAGTTTGATTTGCATTATATATAATTGATCTTTGGCTTGCACAGAAGAACATCCCTATTAGTCGAGAGAGCAAAAGGTCCATGCAGAGTTACAACCAATTCCAGATCGTGCAGCCAACTTTAAGTAGCCTCATTTATATTCATATATACATATATATTGTACATATATGTACATAATTATGTACTGTACATATATATATATATACATATCTGGCTATATACATGTACAGAAACACAACATGGATGCAGTTTCTATACACCGGTCAGTCCATAGCTTAAACAAAGAGTTTTATAACACAGATTTGACATATTGCACAATAGTTTAAATACCTTACTTTCCATACTTCAGATCGACTCAATTTCACTCAATTTGATCTTGTATGTATAGGGTTCACAATTGAGGAGAAGAAACTTTCATTTTCACAATTAAGAAACAAATGGTTTCTAAAAATCCTGCTGCATGTGTGGCTATACTAAGGGTGGTTCGTTCACCTTCTGACCATCATTGAAGCACATCATGCACAGAGGGAACTACAATTTTCTATTTTGCTTCAGGAAGTGCTGTGGTACTCACAATTCCCAAATCACATACTGTACAAGTTTTAAATGTTGTATAGAGGAGCTTCATTTTTGACAGTTTTATTTTTTTAAAGTTTATTATTATTTGTATAGGATACAATGGAATAGTTTTATTAAAGTTTAAATGTCCTACACTCAAACCTGACCCCACACTTTAAGATATACCACAGAGGGGCTGTACCAAGTAGGGTGGGTACTTTTGGCAATAAAACTGACTTGTGGTGACACACCATATTACATTCTTTTGTGGTAATCCTAACAGAACCGTACATATTTCTATGGAATCGGCTTGTGTCATATAATTTTAAACCATAGAGCAACCTTGGGGAAGTCATAAAACCCATACAGAGTTCATGGAAAACCATAGTTCTTGGATATTTGTGCCACAGGATACTAGTTGTAGGAGGGTGGATTCAGGCAGTTCAGGGGCTCTAGCTACCAAAAATCACCATGATCAAGAGTCCGGGTCTAGGCATATAAGTCATGCGATATCAATTCACCAAAACATAGAGTGGTTTGGGAATTTATAAGCCACACACATATACTTACCTTATATAACTAAATTAACATAGTCCAGAGAGTAATTGTACATCTCCAGAAAACCAAACAAGTGAGGATCTACTACGATCTACTAAGATCATCACCGTGTTTGGTGTTCTGAAGATGTAAGATCACTCTCTGGACATTGTTAATTTAGTTATATGGGGTAAGTATAAATAAATAAGTGCTTTAATTTGCATAATAATCTAATACCTTTAAATTAATAATATTAAAATAAAACTAAAGTTATCTGCATTGGAAGTATATAATGCCTGTTAGGGTTGGTGAAGTCCTTTAATACAGCAATGCTCAGACATTTATAGCACAGATGAAACATGGGAATTAGCACATGTGATACCGAAAGTTGACACGTGAAATTTTAGAAATGCTTTGCTGGAGGGTGAATATGTTATATTCAAACGTTTATGACGAATGTGGCAAGAGGAACTTGTCAGGAACAGTATGTAGCAGATAGAGTACATGTGTATGTATCCATGTTTAAAGGAGCTCTACGTTTCGGCGCCACTATGTTCGGACACAGAAACACTGTATGTTCCAAAAAGCTGATTGTATCATGATGTTGGTCCCCTCCTGTATCTGTCCCCTCCCTCCTAGCTGTAATTTCTACAGTATACCTTCATAGCTGTGCAGTATATCATACTGCCTTTGATTCCCCAAATCGTTATACTGGTTTGGGCATTCACAGCACTATAAGGACAATACTTACCTTGTCACTTATCAAAATTAGCATTTCCGACCGATCTAGCATATTTACAGAGTGGGAAATCGGTCATGCACACTATCATCTTTGCCATCTTTTTGTCTCCGCTCAAATCTTTCATGTGGGGAAGTGATTCTGGCAGCGAGTTTGCCTAGTCCTGGAGCATTTTTTTTTTTTTACATGCACACACACTAAAAAATAGTCTGGAAGGTGAACATTTATATATGACATTGGCTGTGTTCAAAATGATGTAATAATAGTGAAAATATATGTTTATACATTTTGCCACCAAGCAGAACCTGTCCTGTATTATACTGAAGTTAATAGCTTACATATTATATGACGTAAAAACCTTTAAAATCCGTAATGTTTTCCAGAGGAAACCCTCTAAATCGGAAAAGGGAAATGAAAATCAAATCTGGCACCCAAAACTCCCATACCAATAGTGTGTTAGGCTATTGTACATGTACACTCAGAGAAATACACAAAATTTCAGGAACATTTTTTGGGAAAACTTCTCAAAATGAAGGAAACAGGTGAAATGCCTTCAGAGGGTGAATTCTTGACCAAAATAACTAAAACAAATCACAAACATACTTCAATGATGAGGTTGGCTGAATAGGAAGGATGAACATGGCCATGTAGTAATGTGCTCATTAATACTACTAAATGGCTATAAGATAATGTTAAGGGTACGTCAAATATGTACTTTAAATTGGATGACCAAAACATCATAATAAGAGAAAATGTCTATCTCATGCGGTTAAAAGTCTGACAGCACCTTTTACAGGAAATTTTATTAAAGTTATTGAATGACAGCTAGATATCTAGTGTTTATTGAAATGCTTGACCTTGGTACAACCAACTATGCATAAATTATATGCAAAGTTGGAAGCCAAGGGATTAATTTGCAATCAACAAAACCTGTTCGCCTTTCTCTGAGACTCTTGAAACAAGTATTGTATCTCTCAAATATGGCAATATGTCGTCCATGACATCGCGCATCCTCAATGTTATTAACCGTTGAAATGGGAGATAAAATTAGGCAGCTCAAATCCAATGCAGTTTTTTATCAATAATACAAAACAACCTTCCTCTACTAACGAATAGAAATTGAAAACGGCCAAGACTGACTTTATCATTCTTTGTGTTGTTCAAATTTTTAAGCTATTTAGTAATCCGTCAACAAATTTGCCGACATTATTCTGCAGAGGTGGGATATAAGACAAGATAAATTATGCCAAGAAATAAAAAAAGATTCCACTTCTGTCAAGATCCTTGAAAGTTGAAACGATTATCGTCAAACCATTACACTGTCGATTAACCATGACGTTGCATCCTTACTTACCTTAAATACTGTTGATATAAAAGACAAAATCTGTGGCTCAAACTCCAGTGCATTCATTAATCAGTAATACACTAAAACCTGCACCAGCTAACAGAATTACTTAGAAATCTTTTGAACAGCTCTGGTTGACATAAAAATAACCTACTGTAGGTATGTTTGCTATTCCAATTCTAAGGCTGTCAGGAAATTGGTGAAGATTTTCAGATGAAATGATTCTGCGGAAATTTTCGAACGATGGGATTGCCAAGCGACAACAAGATCTCGATTTTGCAGAGGCCTAATCACATTAGAGATCAAGGGAATTAGGCGATCAATGTCTGTAAATGTGCCAGGTGGTTCACAACAGGCAGACAAGCCGACGACAAGTCAAAGACAAAAATAGATGGGACAAGAAACCCTTCTCCCCTCTCACTATATCAATGTTGAAAAAAATATTTCTTAAAAGCCCAATATTGAATGAGGGGGGTGGGGGTGGGAAGTGAGGAGTTTGGGAGACAGGCACTTCTACTAAACTCAAACTTTATCCCGTTGTTTTTGTCGATGGTTGTAGCTTTCTACATATAGGAATGGTGTTTCTAATCAGTGACTGCAGCTCAAACGTGATATTCCGGAGTGGTATGTACGTAAGTAAATTATAACAAAATTCTTTATATTCCCTGTTCATGAATGACTAATTTGGGAAAATTTGGGAAAATTTTGTGTCTATTTATAATTAGATTTCTTGCACAATGACATGCAGTATATTTAAAGATGGCTTTAATTTTCTTGACACAAATATTTAGGACCTTTCACAAAAATGGTTCATTGTCTAACTGTATGCAAATTGTCCTAGATGCAAATTGTTACCCTTATCCCTTATTTTGTAAAAATGAGAATCTATCTACACGAGATGATTCTATTCTGATCAATTTTTGGACAAGGAGCTTAATAGTTGTCCTCTGGACAACCAGACAAGCCAAAATAAAACAAATTGCAGACACAAATATCCTGCAGTGATTCAGGTGGGGCTGATTGGTTTACTACGCAGGACAGTTTTCCTGTTTCTCTGAGGCTCCTATATTTACGTCAAGGGAGTGAGAAGATCAATGTCTGACAAAAGTGCCAAAACAGCTTATTTTGCCCAAAACTGATCTGGTTTGGGAATTTATCAGGGAAGTACTTACCTCATACAACCTAATTTGCATATCCTGTCTTACCGCCATTAATCATTATCCTTTATTACCGCAATTGGAAAAACTTCCCCCAAAAGTTCCCCCAATTGGTTCTTAAGACCTAAAAGATCACTCAGATGTAGAAAAAACTCTTGAAAATAGACTTTCAAGGATTCTAGATTAGATTTGCATCGAAAAGTCTTGCCCCAACTAATCTCCCACATTCGAGTGCCCACCCTCACCCTCCCCTCCCTTTGCCTCGAAAAGATTTGCCTTGCAAAAGGCTTGCCCAAATACCCCACACACTCGAGCCCTCATCACATTAAGAAAAATTTCCCGCTATGCCACACCTAAATCCTTCCAACTCTATCTAATATGCCAACTCTGATAATCTTCATCAGATAATCAAATGGAGTCATGTCACCACCCAATCAATTCCAATTCAAAACAAATCTTCCCCTTATTACAATACTACTCCCCCATCTACAAACATGTATTTATAAAATTGACCTACAAATTAAGCTCGGTTGGCGATCGATGGCTTGTCGTGCATCCCTAAATTCATAACAATTTGCAGGTTATAAAAGAAAACTAAGTAAAAAGTAAAGCTTTTCCTCTCATCCTCTCTAAAATCCAACAGCCATCCGTACACTAATCAAATCACATCACCTTAAGACTAATGCCACAACCTTAAAGCAATAATCAGGGTATGAGCACTGAAAATTACACCTTCTTTCACCAAAAGGAAATTTTGCCATTCATTATAGTCTTATGATTTACAAGAGTCCCTGGATCTTTCACATCGTAAATCGCCCTATTTGCGAAGAAATAGACTGTGATGGTTGCATATTGTCGCCAAACTTTTTCCCAGAACTAGGCCTACAGTGTAGATACCATCTACTGAGCGGTATATCACATTATTAAATTTTTTATTAAGAATATCGGTAAAGTTTTATTGCAAATTATGAATCTTTCATGCATTGTCACACTATTATGTGGTATAATGATGTTAAAATCGTTATTATTGCTTTAAAGCAAACAAAGTATAAAGAAAGTCTTTTCTAATCACACTCTCCAAAATGCCACAGCCATTGTCCACTAATCAAGTCACATCACATCAAGAATATAATGCCTCAACCTTAACGCGAAGCATAATCTGGATCTACTCTGCCACACGTGCTAGATTAACCACAAGACAGGCTGGCAATTTGAGCCGCTAAGTTTTAACTGCGCAAGTCGCTGTCGGGTAAGGGCAGCACGATCAAATTCATTTTTTAAATCGTGCCTGCCAAAGTGGAGTGGACTGACGTTTTTATCCACACTAGCATCATAGGGCCGGGGGCAATAGGTCTCCCCTGTGGGACGATGATTGACATTTATTTCATGTTGGTTGACTTTCAAAAGGCCTGCAGTATTTGTAATCAAAATTGACTGGGTCCCCACAGCTGTTTATATTGGAGAGAATGCAAGGAGAGTGAGAGAGCTAGAAGTAAGCATCTCAATAAGATGGCTCAATCCACTGAAGTGTACATTGGCTATTATCATATAAAGTTGTTAACAGCGGCATATCCTACATACAGTAGCCACTGTGCATAATGTTGTTGCCCACAGCTTAGGCATGCAGAAGGCTTAATTGGTAGTGTGGTTTAGGGGTGACATAAATAACCCACGTTAAAAATTAGCAATCGATCAACATGTAGCATTTCCCGAATGATCCAGTCTATAAACGGAATGGAAAATCGGTCACACTGTACTCCCAAAGGTCACGGTCTGGTGGCTATATTGATGCTATGGGCACCATCTTTTTCAATCTGCATCCAGGGAATCCCAGGCAAAACTTGTGTTGGGAAAATATTTCAAACCTTTAAAAAGATCCTTTTCTGGATATTATTGCAAACGAAATCACACCTACAGTGGGATTTGGTGATCATGCCGGCCTGAGAAATTCTGTATCACAAAAGTATTTTTCAAACTTGTGCAGGATGAGAACCTGGGGTTCTATTAGGAAATTCTAGGCGTTTTTGATTGACAGGGTAACTATATAGGTCAGCGATGTGAATACCAAGAACTTCCCCCCATGTAATGTACATGAAAGCAAACAAATTTGCTGCAATATTTATTATGTCAATTCAACATGGAGGAATTGCATCCATTCGTGACTGAGCCACACAAAAATAACAATTCTATCAGGTACGTTGATCTACTTGGTAATTCCACATAAAAAAATATGTATAATATCCTTCTAGGGATGGTGACTGTCATATATTTCATGTTTGTCTGCAGTAATCAATACCATGGCCCTGCAGCTGTTTTTCTTTGTGAAGGAAAGGAAGTTGAATGTGGACATCTAAATAAGATGGCTCTATCCACTGAGGTGTAATTTATAACAATAAGGCTGGTGGTAACTGGTTTCCAGTGATACAGACAAACTTATCATTTAACATACACAGAAGTTAAAATCTGTTGAATTTTTGTAGGTTCCATCTACATCCGATGAATCTTTAAGAGCAAATCATTTTTTTTGAGAAATATTAATGGTACTGTCAGGCTTTCAGCTGCAACATATAAATTTTTCTCCTGATGTGTTGTTCTGACCTTGACAATTCTATAAAGTTTATCACATAACATTTGCTAATCATAACATTCATTAGTGGTATTTTCAGTTTGGAAATGTGTTTTAGGTGTTTTGTCTGGCAACAAAATATAGGCATTAGACTTTTTCTCTTAATGTGCTGTTTTGACCATTCAGTCTATAACGTTTATCACATATGTGGTTTAAGTTATGCATTTTTGTAAAAGAAGACTATCAACTATCCATCTACATGAAATAGACTATCACTTTCCTGCGTTCCTTTATTCTTGAGTTTCGGCCCTATGTATGTCTCTCAATTCTGTGTTACCATGGGTAGTGGCACAGCTGCCACAGAACGATACACTGGTTGAACTGTACAGTGTAGAATGTTTACAGAAGGGACATGTGAAGTGCTGTAAACTTCATTAAAGTGTTCTAGTGCCGACATGCACAACTTGAAAGCCTAAGGTATATTTTCACCAAGGACTCATAAAAATAGATATATAGTAAAATAAATTTTCTACATGAAACAGGGCCAAATGCAAGTTTTTTCCCTTGGTAATGATCCATGGTATAACTATGTAGGCTAAATATGGTACATAATATAAATAAATTTATAACAAACTCATCTAATGCACTGCACTTTGGACGCGAAACATTGCCGATGTGAAGCATATTGCCGATGACAAATTAGCTAGCACATTTCACTCTGTCAAACCCGGAGAGAATAGCAGATAAGTTTACAAATTGCTGTCAACAGAGTCCGGGTGATATTGTCGTAATGTTGACAAACTTGATATAGTGAGTTCTTTTGGTTTGGTTTTTAACTTAAAGAAGAATATAGGGCTGGCACTTATTTCCAGCAGATAAAGTTGCCTGCCGTATATACTTTAAAGACTAACTATGAAAGCAGCACTCGGGGAAAGTACTTTGTATGCTGAACTCAGAAGATATTCTTGTGATGTGTCACAATACCCTTTCAAAGGGCATGGTCGGATCTCTACGTGCGGTGACAAATGATTTTATTGCTATTCAGAGAATTTCTATGAATATTATATCAGTATATATATCGGTGTACTTTTAGACTAAAAATTAATGTTTCATTGAGATGCAGTGAAGTTGTTAACATCAGTTTACAAAGTTGATGGCCAAGTAATTTTGGTTTAAGGTTGGGTTGCAACTTAACAAAACCTACCAGAAAGTCAGATTTTCAATTGGGTCAGTTGAACACTCTTGAAACTATGAATGCATGAACACATCCCTGTTGTGGAAACTTCAAATGCAGAGCTCTATAAACACCTTAACGAGAAAGTTTACTAACATGTTCATTAAATTAGAAATCTGTGAGTTCTCGGTGTCACTGGAAACTCATGTGAATTCGCTACTTGCAACCCCACCTTTAAACTTAGAATTGGATGTCACTTATTTCCAGCAGACAACAGGCTTGTCTACCTAATATTCCTTCTTGAAAGAATACATGTGAAAGCAGAACACAGGGAATGTACTACTGTACTTTATGCTGTATGCTTTTTGCTATGTTCTTGTGACATATATATAACAAAAGTCTTTCCAAATGACAAGGTTGGATGTCATTTGGGATTGTATTGCAACTGAAGATAAGATATCTATATGCTAGCAACTTGTAACAGTATAGGGCAGGGATTCCCAAATGACGGCCTGCGGGCCAGAACCGGCGAAACCAAAAATAACAAGTAAAAAAATATGTAAGGGGGGGCAAGGTTGTGAGGATAAACGAGCATCAGCTTCAAGCTCATCACGAAAAACATCAATACTTATCACGTTACTAAAAACAATCAACGTTGAAACTTATCGGACGGAGTATTGTTCCAGCCGAAATCAGCATCTTTACAAGTTTTTCAAGTGTTATTGCGAGCTGCCAATCAGCACGCATGGCCCCACAACTTAATTTCATATATTTTTACTGGCACGTCTGACAAATTAATTGGGAACCTGGTATAGGGTATACATCAAAATAAGATGGCTATAAAGCCATCAAATGGTCAAGTTGACAACAGATTGAGGGCAAGCATGATATAAACAAGTAATTTTTGTTTTGCTTACACCTTGGAAGAGTAGGCTGACAATTTACAATATCTACAAACAAAACTGTTTTCCGGACATGTTTACTTGAGAGAGTATACCATGTCCTAAACCAAATAGAATGAGTACATTATTCTGAAATTATATTATTAAAGGATAAATAAACCAAGATACCCTTTAATAGCTCATATGATGAAAGAGGATAAAAAGTTCTATTCTCAAGTTATCACCATCTAAAGTACTTGTATGCACTTTCTGCGATACAATTCAATAGCTTTCCATTATTTTAGAAAAATGACTTAAAGTAAGTCTATGATTATATCACATGGTTAATAGGTGTGTATATTCTTTTGTATTTATTTTTAATTTAAACCCTAGTTTATTTCTCTTCTGTGAGACATTCATTTTGTTAGCATTCAGATTTCTTCTATTTTATTGCAGCCAATCCTCGAGAATATGTCATGTAGGTATTGCTTCTTGAGACAACAAATCCACAACAAATCTAGTAGTCTCACTATCCTAACCTATCTTATCCTATAAATCCACAACAAATCTAGTAGTCTTGCTATCCTAACCTATCTTATCATATAGGATTTTACTTCTCGAGACAACAAATCCACACAAATCTAGTAGTCTCACTATCCTAACCTATCTTATCCTATAAATCCACAACAAATACTAGTAGTCTTGCTATCCTGAAAAATGGTCATACATTCGCACAGACAATAGGCATACATTCTAACAGACCTATTGTCTGTGTCCCTCATTCGCCATCTTTACTCGCTCCGCGATCTTTCATGCACGTGGAAATTTTTCAATATTGCACTTGGAGTCGGTATTGGCCTTTTCCAAGGGATTTATTCACCTTCGGACAAGTTTTGTTGCATATGATAAATCTTTCATACATTATTACACTATTGCTTTAATATATGAGACAACGGAACAGACTACATTAATGTTCCCAGCAATGTTTAAAAATAGATACTGTGATTGATAACCACACATTGATACTTATGTGCACTGATTAAGAATTGATTTAAACT
>JAODFY010102833.1:0-11608 GCA_027580055.1 Paracaudina chilensis | reverse complement strand
TTTGTAATAACAAATTATTAATTTGTTATTACAAATTGGACATTTTTACTTGCATGGCACTAATGGGCTTTCGTAATTTGGCAATCGATGGATTACGTTTTGTCACACATTCTTGCCATGCAATTTGGCCGTTTCTTTTAATCGAAATGTAAAATGCATTCATATTCTGGGCTGGCAACAGAAACAAAAACACACGACCGGACCGAAGAAGCGGTTGAAGAAGACTAAAGCGAAATTTGTAGCCCATATAATTAAGCTTAATGCTAAAATTTATTTTCTGGATCTTTTCGGAATCTAAACCTATACTAGACTACTAGTATTACTAATATTACTAGCCTATAGGCTAGGTTAAAGTTGCAATAGGCCTAGTGTACAATCATGATGACCATCCGATCACTTCACGATCAACGCATAAGTGTGCACGTAGCTTAAGTTGATCGTGAAGTGATCGGACGGTCATCATGATTGTACACTAGGCCTATTGCAACTTTAACCTAGCCTATAGGCTAGTAATATTAGTAATACTAGTATAGGCCTAGGGTCCTAGGCCTATAGGTGGCACCGAACGTCGTTAGGCCTAAGCTGTCAATATACATATATCCTATATTAATAATGTTATGATTGCCTGTGGCTTGACCCATACACTTGCACGGAGACCAAACATTGTTCCATATTTTGACACTTTGCTGAACTGTGTATTTAAAATAAATATGACCATGCACAAATTAACATAAGTAAGCATTGTTGTGCCAAGTTTGGTAAGTATCAAGTTTGGTAAATATGATTTTCTGCAATCGTAAGGATGACGGCTAGATTTGGACAGGCTAACGGGGCGGGTTTTTTTTTACACACAGGGCAGCTACTGTAGTGTGAAGCATTTGTAATATGCGTAATGTACGTACAGTAGCATTAAGCTACTAGGCTAGACCCATACACTTACACGGGAGTCCCAAAATTATTCCATATTTTGACACTTTTACTGAACAGTTTATTAAAAAATATGACCATGAGTACGTGTACAATTGTGAGGATGATGGCTAGTTTTGGACTGGCTATTGGGGTGTTTTTTTGTATACTCAAAGCAGCCTTTGAAGCATTTGTAATACAGACCTGCCAACCATCCTGATTTTACCGGGAGTCTCCCGGTTTTTTACTCCAATATCATGACCCCCTGTTTTTTAGGAGTCAATCTCCCGGTTTTGGGGTCATCCCATTGAAGAAATATATTTTCAGTTAACTAGGATTATTCTTTCCAAATTACTGTACGTTGGGATACGAAATAAATCCACTTTGCACATTAGTTTCCGCTAAAAATGAATGAATGATAGTATGAAATGTTTGCTAGTGTATTTACATTCATTATACTAACTGTTAACTGCAGTGGAGTGCACCACAAACATTGTGTCTGTCAAGCAGAGGACATCATTGTAGGTCGTGGCCACCCTCTCTATTGTTTCATAATATTTCAGTTTGGTTTTGCAAATCTCCCTATTTTTTCACCCTAATCTCCCTATATTTTGGGGAAATCTCCCTATTTTTGTACATGGCAGGTTGGCAGGTCTGGTAATATTCATAATTAATGTAACGGTAGCATCTAGCCTAGACTAACTAAGTCCAGAATTGACAGAGTAGGTTACCTAGGTTCACAAATGCCTCAAGATGTGTGTAACATTAATGTATCATAACGTTATTGTAACACCAGGTGTAGCCTAAATTATAAGGGTAGCATAGCTGCTTAGGTCTGTTAGGCCTAACAGTTGTGGCTAGGTCTAATTTATAGTGTTTCAGCTAAATCAATAATGGATGTATGAATGGAACATTTCCCTTAGCCTGTTTGGCATGTTTGCTAAGTTCGGCTTAGCCCCTGCCCAGGAATCTAGTAACTATTGAAATGCAAATGATGTTGTAATTCTTGACTTGTATCCCATTCAACATTTTTTTAGCATTGTCTTGTGATTCAAGTCCTTGCCAAGCAGGTGGTACATGCTTAACTTCAGAGAGTGAAGGCTTTCTCTGCATTTGCCCCGCAACACATACGGGTGATCATTGTGAAACTTTGCTAGGTAAGTCACTAAAAAAGAGCAGAACATATTATTTTATAATATTCTAATTTTAATTATTAATGGAATCATTGTTATTTATAATTAGTATCACTTTCAATTCCTGTATATCCTTGGAGATCCATGTGGCGATGACATACATTTGTTTTCAGTTGGATTTGAATCATAATTGATCTCTGGATTGGACAGCATCAACATTAGAGACCTAGAATTGTTCCTAATATAGATGCATTCCTAAATGGTGATTGGCAGTTTGAATATAAGGGTTCCACCATCAGGCACTGTAGCTCAGTGGTAGAGCATTCATAATAGACATATACTTTGAAGGGTGTGTGATGTACATTAGTGTGAAAAGATTGACACATTTTTGTTAATTGATCATGTCTGTAATGACTGTATAACCAAATTCAATTATTTGTCCTTAGGACCATGTTCTCCCAATCCTTGCCAGGGAGGCGGTACATGTATCGTGTCAGGAGTGAGCACGTACCAGTGTCTCTGTACAAGTGGTAGAGAAGGTGAAGCATGTGAAAATGTTGTAACAGGTAAAGTACCAGTTGTTCTCTGTGGTGGACACTTGTTGTATGCCTCACCCTCAAAATATTGCAGCCCTCACCCTCAAAATATTGCAGCCAGCAAATCAATCCTCTCAGTATAGCCAAGAACCATCTTTACCAAGTACACCAAGTATAAGATCAGCCTGGCCCCTGTCTGACTGTGGCTGTCCATTGGCCTCTGCCATAATCATGCCAATCAAATAAATAAATCCCTCTTTTTTTGTCACATACCTTACCCTAAAAAATCACTGACAAAAACTCCAACAAATTTGTTCTACTTTGCCAGGCAAATAACCTCCAGTGGGTGCTATCAATGATGACTGCGGATGCTAAATTCAGCTTAGCTAGCCAGTAGCCACTTCACCAATTTTACTAGTTTCCACTTTCAATCAATTGTCTTCACCATGAAAGATTTTTGAAAATATCCAAATATGAGATCCGCTAAGGATGTGTAAACTGTAAAGTTAATTATGTTAATAAGCTGCATATATTACATCAATAACCTATTTGCCTAGCTGGCTGGCTGGTACTAGTGTTAAATAAGGTTTTTTGTTTTATAAGATAGACACGCAGTCCTCTCACCATGTAATGTAATGTTTTATTAAAGGGGAAGTCTGGATTGCAGAGTTAGTGATTTACTGCTTCGATTATATAATAAAAAACGTTGATTATATTGCTGGCAAAATAGGTGTGACTTTGTTAAATACTAAGACGGAAGAGAAAGTCTTTGCGAGGCTTTCCTCATGTTTCAGAAATCATTCTCCTACAAAACACTAAGGCGCATGTCAGAATGCAGCTGACAAGCTCCGCCCTCCTAACGCTATTCTATATGGGGAATGTTCTGATGAACTCTGATTGGCTGAGAGCATTAGAGAATCTGCTCTTTCCAGGAATCTTTGGGCATGCTCAATCTACCCACTTGCTTGGCAGAAAAGACGCCAAAACTATTGTTATGGACATGCACAGAGATTCAAGAAGAAACATAAAGTATTATTGTGTGAAAAACCGGAGTCTGAACAAACAAGTCTGTTAAAGGGAGTGCGCACATATTTGATTGAATATGTTCTCGAAACATATCCTGGTATCTTTCATTATTTACTGAATCAATAAAAAAACATTGATCTGTGGAAGTAACATCTTTAGCCTCAGGATGTACTGTCAGTCAAATGATATAAAGTGGTTGATTACTGCAACTGGGATGCCACTCGAAAGAATAGTGTTATTTGAGCTCTGTTGACCTGATATGATCTTTGACCTCTTGTAAGGTTGATAAAGTCACTATGGGCAATCTATGGAGCAAGTATGATATATTCAATATGTTTCCACACTGAGAAAACCTGAACACAAGCTATAAATACAAGCTATATGTCATATGCATGCATGCATGACAACGTAGATTGGCTCAGCAGATGCCAAAATTTCATAAAATGTAACTGTGTGGGTTACAAAATGTGTTTCTCTTTAAGGACTTTTTAAAGAAAATAGTCCAGTGAACAATCAAACTTTCGGATGAGAAACATAAGGCATATAGGCTAGGCATTACATTACTCATTTTTTAGGCCTAACGTTAAGACTGGTTAAATAGTTAGACCCACACTCCACAGATGTTATTTACCATTTGGATTTCCATTCATAACCTCTGACATTGAATCTCTGACATTGTGAAATGGTTCGGTCAAAGTTGTGAGTCACAAACCCACTTTATGTGTTTATACTTTCAGATCCATGTAACCCCAACCCCTGCTTGCAGAATGGTATCTGCAATGGGATAGACACGGTTCAGTTTATATGCAGATGTCCTGCAGGTTTCACTGGGGACACCTGTCAAAACGTGATTGTAGGTAAGTATGTTTGTTTGTAGGTGTGAATTTATGATGCACGATGCACGAACCTTTTTTAGGTTATTTAACGCAAGCTGACCGAGATCAGTCCCGAATATTCATTATTTATCGCCCGCGATTATTAACCGTTTAATTGGATTAAATAACACTTCTAAACTAGATTGGTACACATTGATGTTGGAGAGACTTGTATTATTAAAGTAGGCCCATGAAAATGCATTACAAATATAAATTTGATGAATTACTGTATATTATGTGATTGTGAAGGGGGAGTTATCTTGCCTAACATAATCCCAGCACATTCTCATATTCACCATTGAGCAGAAAAAACGGATACAATGAAATTATTCATACCTTTCTGAATTCTATATACATAAAAAATTATTTTGCAATCATAGACATTACCAACACACATTACCAACACAATCCCAACAGAATCATCTCATATTAAAAAACAATTGAAATTTTACCAAGAAAAGCTGATTCAAAGAAATTAGTTGTACCTTTCTGAAAAAGAATTGGTAATGCAATGAAATCAACTGACACATTTTGGTTTTGATTTGGGGGAACATTGGCACCTGAGAATTTGTTAGAAAAACATTTTTACTTATATGAGACATAAAGGGTGGGAGCATAGCCTATTGGTAGACTATCTGACTAGCATTCACAAGTCCGGGCCTTTTAATCTTGAGCCGTTTTTTTGTAACTTCTCTGTCGATGCTGTGCTGCAGTTGTTGATGGGGGTTGCCTGCTTCAGTTTGTTTGGCATGGCTGTTGCACAGCGGTGAGGGACAAGTAGCTCCCACCTTCACAGATGTTGAAAAATGTCTTACACTGTATCTGACCCTTAATGTACTAAACTAAAAGGCTTTTGTGAAAGCAGTGAGGATGGTACTGCTTTCAGTAATGGTTGCATATTTATTTTTTCTTAGGGGGAGGGGGGTGTCAATAGATAGAATAGTGACAAAATATTTGACACGTTTTTGACAAAAATATTTGGCAATTTAACAAAATATTGTGTGACTGAAACAAATCTTATATAAGATTCAAGATGCTAAGATTAATATTGTGCCAATATGGTTTTTGGGCCCTTAAGATATTTAAGAATAGGGTAGTGGTCGGGAGGTTTCCTGCTGTAACATATATCATATCTCAAATCCAAGCCAGTGAAGATGATTTATATTTGATGCGGTGGCAACATACCATTTTCAAATTGTTTTATTGAGATATTACTTCCCAAATGTTGTGGGAGCTTGTCAAGACTGAAACTGTATAACATTTGATATTTTCCAGATCCCTGCATAATGAATCCTTGTCAGGGAGGTGGAACATGTACAAGGACTTCTGTGGATGACTATACCTGCCGCTGTACGTCTGACAGAATTGGAACAAACTGTGAAAACATTCAAGGTCAGTCGGTATCTAGGAATGATGTAATACCTAATATTCCTGCCGATATGGATAAAGAAATGAGCACAGAAACAGAAAAATATGTCACTAACATTATGAAATTAATTCATTTCATAGTTGTAAAGGGTTAGGGTAGTGGTATTGAAACTTTTGGGGGTGACACAAATACAAAAGCACTCCTCCCTTAACAGCAATAACACAACAACAATACATATACAACAACAACAAACCATACTCCCTCCCAAAGATTAATATTTACACTGTACCTATGTTTTTCCTGAAATACTCTCAGAACAATCCACATCAGCAAAGACCTCATAGTGTATATGATATCATTGATCTACTAGATTAAAACTTCAGATTTTTAGACATTCAAAAAAATTTCTGAAACAAAATAGATATATTATATAAAAACAAATTGGCAAAATGACCAGGTGCTGTGTACGGAAATTAGGTCTCGCCTTGTTGTATATTTTGGAGGCAAACCAGGTGCCAATTCTCGGGGACCATGGGGTTAATATCCCCCCCATCTAATTTAAAGCTTGATCTCATAGTTTATGCACTGCCTTCATAAATGTTAGTTTGGACAAGATTCCTACACATTTTGAGATGTATGGAGAGATCACAGCCAACATCGTTGTAAACAATTAGTGCATTCATCTCTTTTGAATGTTATATTTATATTACATATCTCCCTATATCAACGTATGTATCTACTAGCATTGAAGTTGACATTTGATTGTCATTTATAATTGGTAGCCTATGCTGCTTAGCCTAACACACAAATTAGAAAATCTGATTATAATGGTTTTTGGTTACATTTTTATTGGGATTGTTTTCAGTGTGTGAGCATTATGTATGATTATACATACCATTTCAAGTAACTATCATCATTGGCAATTACATTAAATGCATAGATTAGTGAGATGTGGGTCCACCAGTGCAGGTGTGTAGATTAGTGAGATGTGGGTCCACCAGTGCAGGTGTGTAGACACCTAATCGGAGCACCACCATGCATCAGTTGGCGCGTAGCGTAATTTTTTTTTGCCAAAAATGCCTTCCAGATTGCCATAAATTGTACTCCCCAGGCTGGAATAGACAATCTTTTTATTTTTTTTGCGAGACAAAACACTTAACTCTTGGTTTTTAGCAAGTGTACAAGGGTCGGCGGGTCTGGACTTCCGAATGTGGGTCCAACCCATCACTTGGGAGCTTTGTAAACGTTGGTTGGTTCCTAGCTCCTGCTTTCAATAGCAGTGCAAAAAAAAACTCTGTCATTGTTATTGTACAAAACTGTGCAATGCTGATTTTTGATTGTGCATTTTGATGGTATCTGTGAAAATCATGATCATTGCAGATTGTAAGGATTTTGAGATGGTGGTCCCCAGGTCAATCATTTACAAGAGTTGGTTTTTCCTAAAACACGGTAGTCCTTCCAATTCTTACCAGTGGGTACTGTGAAAGAAATTTATGGGATGTCCAAATTTTGAATTTTCATCCAGACGTGCATGTATTTAATAAACAAGGAAGCACTGCTGTTAGTGACTTTGTCGATAATGATGGGTCTACATGCCAACAATGACACTGGGCAATTTGATTATTAGTAAACAAATACTTAACCAGCAAGCATGTGTTTGGTAGTCCTGGAGGACAACAAGCAAGGAAACACTTAGGTATTTGGAAAGTAACTTCTATAAATACTAACATGAATCCCATACTCATTCCCTCTGATCTGCATCTTCCACACCGACAGAAGTGAACCCGTGCAACCCCAATCCTTGTCAGTTTGGTGGTATTTGCATCAAGGATGGGACCACGTTTACATGTACTTGTACCGGAGGAAGGACAGGATCTCAGTGCCAAGTTCCCCCAGGTTTGATTTCACATTGACGGTCTTAAACTATTACTGTTCAATTCCCTTCTTTTTTCTTATTTTTTACTTTAAAAAATGCCAACTCTTCCTTAGTCATAATTCCAAAACCTTCCAACATTTAAGCATTCAAAACAATAAATATTTATTATTCCTGGCTTTATCTGAGAAAACTAACTTCAGAACATAAATGTTTTGTTAGACAAAAAAATACCATGCAATTTAACTGAACTGCTATGTACATCTTGGCAGTTGGGAGGATGGAAATGAAAATCATTTATAGTATCCCTGCCACCCCCTCAAATATGTTGTTTTAATACAAATGCTCTGATGCTTATTTTACCACAACCTTATCACAAATTATTGAGTAAAGAATAATATAAACATTAAGGTTTTATTCCCAGGGACAATGGCCTATATATGATACACAGTATGTTGACACTTTATTTGTCGTTAGCATAGATTGTGTTTGTTCTATTCATAGTTACTTACAGGTACATTGTTTGGGAAATTTGTCTAAATGTCATGTTATAGATTACTATGAAATATATTTTCTCCCATTTTCATGACCCATATTTTGCAGCATTTTTAGGTACCAAAAATTAGGCCCAAATTCTACCTTTGTACTAACAATTAAGTTTTAGTGACGTGAGATATGAAGGTCCATATTTTTAAGAAAATAATTAAATCCTATTTTGTCGAACTGATATTATAGCATGTTCCACATTTGTGTATGTCATCTTGAATGTGTAATGTAAAATAAGGAAATACTTAACCACCAAAGTAGTAATAAGGAAGAGTAATTACCCTTAAAGAAATTAAGGATGCATCTCGTGGTCCTGTAGGTAACCAAATTTAGGCTAGAATACTTCCCCCATTGAGGTAGTATATGTCATCATTGGCTTTTATTTTTCTAAAAATAAACCTAATCCTGATTAATCATACCTAATCATGATTAACCATACGTAATCCTGATCACCATAATTAAACCTGATTAACCATACCTAATCCGGATTGACCATACCTAATTGTGAATAACCATACCTAATCCTGATTAACCACACCTAATCCTAATTAAATGTTTGCAAGCTCCAATTATGATGGCTGAATGCCTAAATGTGAACTTATGAACACTTCAATATGAAACACAGGTGGCATATTTGTGTAGGGTCGACACTGGTCACGAATTTTGAGATGAGAAAGATTGGATTGGAAGGATTATTGTGGATAGTGCAGATAGATGCCATAATCAGTAGACTTATTTTGAAACCAAAACCCCAAAGTATCATTATTTTCTGGGAAATCAAAATGATTGAAGGAAAATAAACCTGGTTGGCCTACCAGCAACCTTTAAAATGTCTTAAATTCTTAAAAATGAATTATTACTACACCCTGTATATAAAGAATTATGTTATGTAAAAGCATGTTTTTGTTTATTTGTCAAAAAGGTTTTAGGTAGGCCCTCCCAATAATACCCTTTTCCAACCCCACCTCCCCCATCCCAGTCTGACATTTAATTCCATCTTGCTACCTAATTTCATATTTTCTAGTTTATATTTTTCCATTATATTTTATGTTGTTGTTTTCTTTTCTTTTTTACCAGTGATAAGTCCATGTTCTCCCAATCCTTGTCTCTTTGATGGTGGTTGTAGCGTTGCCTCTGCCACCTCTTTCTGGTGTATTTGCCTCAATGGTCGGAGTGGCAGCTTATGCCAGATAGCTCCCAGTATGTAAATATTTGTCGGTTTAAAACATTGTTATGATTGTGTATATTAGGCACACTGTGCATTTAATATTTGATATAAATTTGGCCCTTTCATTGGGAAATATAAAAAGTGACAGCATTCACATTTCATGACAGAAAAATATAGCTCCTAGTTTCAGATTTTTTCCTCAAAAACATTCTAAAAAATGTCACATTATTGAAAGGAATATATCTTACTATATAGTCAGTGCTATTTACTGAATAACAATTTGCAGGCAAAAAATGTCAAATAAGTAGTGCCAAATGCTGTATATTCCTTTTACACATTACTAATTTATATAAAAAAGAATTGTCCTATCAGTTGGTTTATATAACATTATGACAAACATAAATGGTTTCAATGCTCTCAAATTCTTACAGATTGTATGCATTCTTACAGATAATGTAAGTTCTTACAGATTAGATGTATCCTTACAGAATAATATATCTTGGAATTGTACCAGAAATCACAAAAGATATTTTAGGTATCAATGGCAGATTTTGTCCCAATAGACTTGCCTTGCAGTCTGTCCCAATAGTTATAATAAAACAAAATATAGGGTAACAATATAGGGTAACAATTCTTACAGATGTGAATTGTTACAAATGCTTTCAGAATACATACATTGTTATAGATTATATATTGGTAAAAGGTATTAAATTATCCAAAAAAGAATTTCTAATTTAAAATTAACCTCTTGTCAGTGACAATTATTTCCTTGATATTTTTACCTCTATTTTCATGTACATTTTGTTTATCACCATATCCTCAATTTGTGATTTTGTAGTTTTAAGTTTCTTCCTTCCCATTTCTTTTACAACACTTCATATAACAATAAATGTTGCAGGCATGTTAAGTCGCCCAGGAATAACAGCAGAGAATGAAAAATACAAGTGTTTATGTAACAGATATTTCTGTAAGATTTATATCATAGAAAAAGATTCTTTGTTTTGAGTAACATTGTAACAATTAATGTTGCAAAAAATAGCTGTAGGCATGTTGCCCAGGGATAACAGAATAGGATGTAAAAACAAAAGAGTTTTATGTAACATATATATATGTCTGTCACTTTTATATCATGCAAAGATCCTTTGTTTGAGTAATTTATATAATTTGTCAATGATTATAAGTTGCATCATTTACAATATAAAGTCTGGAAAGTGAATTAGTGTGATGGTGAAGTGGCTAACGCAATGAGCTTGTGGAATTGCCACCCAGGTAAGTGGGAACTGTTGAGGTAATCTGTGTATATGTTGTTGGGAGTATTGCTTTTGTGGCAGCCTGCTAGTATATCCCCATGGGATTGAGACATGGTGCAGAATATCCTTAGATTGTGTGTGGGTTTGAAAGCTAGGTTGTTACCAATGACGAGGGATATAGAATTTAAAAGTGCTTTGATGCCCTAGCTAATGGCTGGTCAATATTATTCAACCCTTGTTCGTGTGATCGGGAATACACCACAGTTTAAGCAGCCACCTACTTGGTGCGAGCAGCAATAGACAGAGCAGGGCGCCATCTATTTGAATGTTACTTGCCCATCAGGCTTTTGGTGCCCGGCCCTCTTGCCATGCAATAATTACATTAGTCAAGTCTTATGTAACAAATATACTAATTGTTGCTTGTTAGGCTATGTGTTCAGAGATGCCAGTTTACTGATGTTTTGGTTCCGATGCCGAAGGCAGCATCAGAATCTATGCAGTCAAGTTGGCGTGTGTGTGTATGTGTGTGTGTTGGCATGTAGGGTAATTATGTCTTAGGACTTGAACAAGGGAATTTCAAGTCCTCGGAAAAAATACAATGGGATTTTTAAGCTGGAAGACAAACAAACAATTGTCATGGTTAGGGTCTATTAGGTTAGGATAAAGGAAATTACAATGAAGTCCTCGCACTGAATGAAATGTACACCTGTGTGTGTGTATGTGTGTGTGACACTTGAGAGCTTGTAAACATGATATCTCAAGAAGAAGGTAATGATATCATAGTATATATGTTGGCCATATTGAGTACATGATCCCTATTGTTTTTGGTAGCCATAACGTGAATAGTAATGATGGGGCGGGGCTTAAAAGTAAAATTCTTAAAATGTCAATATCTTCGCAACGGTATGTCCGATCTGCTTCATACT
>JAODFY010102722.1:0-11609 GCA_027580055.1 Paracaudina chilensis | reverse complement strand
AAAATTATTCCTAGAAATGGTAGTAAAAACGTTAAGGCGAAACAACTTTTTCGCCTTAACGTCAATTTCCACTCTCCCTTTGTTCAATTTCGCCCAAGCGCCGAATTTAGAGATTTATATATATATATATATTAAAAATATTTAAATATTCTCAAGAAATACTTGGGTACCTCTTCCATTTGAGCAGGTAGCACTGGATTCATCTGAGCCATCTGCACAATCTGTAAACTGATCACAGACAAATCCAGAGTAGATGCATTTACCATCTCTACATGCAATCATACTGAAGGTTGAACTCCTACAAAGCTGGCCTACAAGAGAATGAGAAAGAAATATTTTATCACAAAGATATATTCACCATCACTACGTACACCAATCAGATTAATGATTGAACCCCCTTGTGCACAAAGCTAGCCTACCAGTGATGAGAAAGGTTCTATTACAACAACGATGCACTCACCATCAAGACACCCAATCAGATTGATGTGCACGTGTCACATCATTTTTTTCTTTAGGAAACAACATTGGAAAGGGGAGCGGGCTGTCCCAAAGAGGTTTGTCTCAATTTGTAGCTTTTTGTACATTATTCTGGGCATCTTCCTCATTAACTTGGAGAGTGATAACAGTAATTATTGCTGTTGCCATGCCAAGTGTCCCAACAGTTTTGACTGAGATTGTAGCCTACAAGTGATGGGAAAGGTTCTATCACAACAAAGTTGCATTAACATTCATTCATTTACATGCATTCTGATTGGTTGAATGGTCATTTGAGTCTAGTTTCGAATGCAGTACGTACAGAGGACCGGCCAACAAGCAAACAAATTAAGGTACCTCAAGGAGAATTGAAATTATACGGTGACATAAAGCTAGCACCTGGCAGAGTCCGTGAGCACGGAAAATGACATGTTATTCACAGAATTTTGCTGTTCTTGCAGTTTCTGTGGAAATCATGATTATTCATATCTCCATAAAATTAATTTAAGCTTTATTTTTCATTTTTCATTCAATTTGGTATTCTTTTCATTCATTTTAATGACCTATATGATAAAGCTCATTAAAATAAATAGCTGTAATTTATTTGGTACCGTTATTTTTCCTGGTATAAATGCATAATAAACCTGCTCTCCCCAATTGTTATCTCTTTTAAAGTAACACTATATACATGCATAGTAAAAGTGTCATTAATTGTTAAGATTTTGTTATAGAATGAATGGTAATATCATTTACAATTTTTGATGTAATAATATAACCTCCCAAAAATATTACACTTCCATTGACAGCACTTTTATTTTGGAGTATAAAATCTGTAATCCTACAAGTGATATCTGTTCAGACTGGAGATTAACACAATCGTGATCTCGCTTTGGGGATGGAACAGACCCTGCAAGGAGGATCAAGAATGGTAGCTGTGCATACCCTCCATTCAACGTTGATCTCGCACCCGTTCTCGAGTGTGGATGCAACCAGGATCATTGCAACTATCTCCCTTGCGGTCTCAAGTGTGAACAAGCCTAACAAGGCCTAAGGAAGTTGTCCCATTGTACTAATGGGTGTGGTACAATGATCATCATTCATCATATAGTGACTCATCCTTTCATTCCATTGCTGCATAGATGTGTAAAGCTAAGAAATCAATACTCAGTGTTTGTTCCCTGTTGTTTGTTTTGATGCATGAACTGATGGCTCCAGTTGTGATCCACGCCTCACAATGGATTTTGTAGTGTATAGGCTTACTATTAATATAGATCTGTATGTTTTAGGTATAGAGAGGAAATTTAATGTACTTATACTACAATTATAGTACACTTTAGCATATATATAATTTACTAGTGGAAGACAATAACATGGTGTAGGTTGTGTGTGCATGTGTGTGTGTGTGTGTGTGTGCGTGTGTTTGTGCGGACTCACAAAAAATTTCAAAAATGTGTAATATTAATATAATTCTAATATATTTGTTTTTCAAGCAAATTCAGACTCTGTTATTGTATCCTTTGTCAAATTTATTTTGCAATATCTCCCAATTACCATATATCACCTTTCATCTAATACTACAAAAGGCAAGGCATATAAACATTACTATGGTATATGTGTGTCTGTTGCCTGTCTGTCATATTGATCCTTGGATAGTGCTTCATTGAGGGTGTTCAACAACATAATTAGACTACCGTGATTAAACACAGATACCTTTATAATAAGGTCTAAGGTCAGTTAAAGTACTACATCAGCAATTAGTATGTATTGCTAAAACCTCAATATAAATCTGCAATCAGCAATCACATCACAATGTCACATAGCAGCAAAGAACTTTTTTTATGGTAAACCACGTTGAAATGATCAATTGAGATGCAAAGTGGTGCTCTCATTGATATTTTTAATGGAATTTAACCTCTCAAAATATTGTATTTGTATTTTCATTGTCAGCACTGAACAATGATTAAAAAACATAAAAGCTGATATATTTTTAACAAATCATGGGGGGCACAGTAGTGTAGCCAATGGATTTTTCAACCAGTTTGTATGGTAGCCCATAATTGCCCTAATATTTCTGTTTACGGCTAAAATAAGCACTTCCCCATCACAAAATTACACACAATCATGTACCTGTCACTGACAGACCAACATACCAAGTTTGAAAAAATTCTGACTTACAGTTACAGAATTATTGCAATTTTAATTTTTTTACATTTGACCTTATGACCTCAATAATATTCATGATATGAGCATCAAAAACAATAGGGTTCATCTACTCCACATGGGCCATCCACCCACCAAGTCTGGTATTGATTCATCATTTCCTTGTTGAGTTATCATGCATACACACACATGCACACATGCCAAGTTGAATGCTATAGGTTTCTTTTGCTTAATTCAGCAAGGAACCAAAAATAGGCAAAATTGTTCATTGTTAATTACTTCATTTGCCTCCAAAGGATTCGCTAGATGTTCAATCCTGATTGTAGATAAATTTACATTCATCTGAAAAAACCTATATCTTTCAAGCATCTGCAACTTTTATTAAATACGAAAAAGACATTGAATTCAAAATTTCTGTGTATACTGTATATATATACTGTAAATAATTATCAGGTATACGTATGAACAACTTTAGAATTCTTGTTGGAGTGATAGCTGATGAGTTGACTTGTTGAAATAAATGTAATTGAACACATATACTGTAAGCTGATAGCCTGATATATTTTGAACAAGGCATTCTCCACAATTTTGAATAAACCAGTTGGGATGCGACAGCGCCAGGACTGTGCCAGGGTTTTTTCACCCTAACAATTATCCCCAAAGATTTACGAAATTACATAAAAAAAACGTTCATGTATGCCAATATTCTTATATCCCCAACACCAACCTGTGATCATTTTGAGATTGTCCTGTTAATCCAGACCCAAATTTTAGGTTTGGTGCAGTAATTGACCAGATGGCAATGCATAAACAAGAAATAAACAGTTCCAAGCAATGCGTTTTATTCAACAGCACCTCCCTTGATTCAAGTTGATTAAACATTATTTTATCAATTATCATTTACCTGTTAGCATAGACCACCAAAAAACGAATATGTTTTGTGCTTCCAATGCCATAAAACTTTCCTTTTTAGTATAAGGACATACAGTACAATAGTGCAGTAACTGAAATTTTTGTTAATTAAAATGTTCAAAACATGGGAACAAAAAACAATCTGCCATCTCTAACTATGGAGTCAGACATGAAACTATGAAATATAAAATTGGTTTTGTGTTTATAAATTATCATCAGAGATTCAACATTAAGCCTACAGGTCTACAATTGAAAGTTAATTGTAATGGGACTTTCACCAGAGTCCAGCTCAATTTGTGATTGGACTATTCCTTTAATTGGCTGCTGAAAGAATATTTGTGTTTTTTGTGACCACTGTTGTTTGATCCATGTAAGAGTTTATCTCTAGCTCCCAGGACAAGCTGTCATAGCAGTGGTCAAGATGAATTTGATGACAGAGGTTCAGGAATCAGGAAGAACAAATGCTATATGGCCCACAAACACATGAATATTACAGAATATTAATGAACACATATTATACCATTGCAAATTATTGACATGTTGAATATTCCTTAAAGCCCTGCCCACTCATTACTATTCATGATGCATCTACCAGTCCAATATGACATTGATCCTACATGTCGTTAAATTAAATTACACCAATTTTTTGCAATCAACACCAACTTGTGATCAATAAGACTCCCCTACTCCACCTCACAAGAGCACAAGTTGTTATTGTACATTATTTGGGGGTATCAATATTCAGACTGGGTGTTCTAACATGCATTTGTTATATTGTCATTTACACTGTGTAAATGATATAAAAAATGTAATTTAGACCATTGTAGGTGTCTCCACATGAATAAACATTGGGGTTGTGTACATTTACTTACTTATTAGGATAAATCTAAATTATAATAAACATGAGTGTTACATTATTGATTGATTAATAATTATCATTTTAATGACACATGAATAAAGGCTATGTAGTTATTTGAGAACTTTAGCAATAACTCAATGAGAAACTGAAAAAAAACCTACTCACCTGAAGCTGTAGTTGTAAGAAGCAGCATAAACATCCAAATCATAATAGACCAGACTGAAAGGGGAACCACTGATCTCATTGTGCCTGTAAAGAGTCCACTCATTCTGCCGGTGACCGTAAAGAGACCACGCATTCTGCCTGCGTGGTTGCATGTAATGTGTCCTATATGGATATTCTGATCATTCAAATCATTCTTCCGATATTGCAGTCACATCAATATGTGACATTAGTGTACAGTTTGGTTGGTCTTGACTCTTGAAGATGTATCTAAGTAAAATATTTATAGAAAGAGGAAAGTGTTTTTATGAGGTTATAGGTCATAGGCGTAGGAAGCTTGCATTGGGTGCCAGCCTGCCAGGGTCAAAATGTAGGGGGCTGAAGTATGCTTCCACCTCCCACTTTTCAAGGGGAAAACACATTATTTGTTCCCTCTGTGACGTGGAGGGGTAACCGTGGGAACCTGTCTAATAGAAAATCAGTGCAAAACATATACTTTTGAAAACCGTGTAACATACAAATTAAGACTTGGATCTGAATAAAAACTTACATAATTGTGCAAAAGTTATGAAAGAAGAAATACATTAACTTCTTTTGTGAATGCTACCTTCTGTCTTTCACCTCTCAAGGTACAAAATGGCAGCATTTACTGTGTAGAGTATATGAGCTTCCTTCACATCGTTCCCCCCGTGACATGTCAATGAAGGTGAAATTCCTTAGTAGTGAATTGAAATAACTAAATAAGGCAAGATGCGTGAATCTCGAAATTTTGAGTGCAGGGTTTTGAAATATCTTCTTTCCATCTGTGCCAGTTTAAAGACAATCTGCTGCATATCCCTTGACCTTTAATGATGTTAGGCATACATTAAGTTATTGGTTTGTGTGGCTAGGCTAAACCTTACTGTTAGGCATATATACTGTTATTGTTTTGTATGGCTATAAGCTAACAACTTAATGTTAGGCATATATATATATACTGCTATTGGTTTGTGTGGCTAGGCTAAACCTTACTGTTAGACATACATACTCTTACTGTTTGTGTGGGACGGTGGGTTAGCTTAATACCTTAATGTTATGCATACACACTGTTATTGTTTCATGTGGCTAAGATAACACCATGTTCGGCATACATTCTGTTATTGTGTGGCTTAGCTAATACCTTAAAGTTCTTGCTATTGCTAAAACCCTAATGTTAGGCATACAAACTGTTATTGTGTCTCCTCTCAAACCTTAATTTTAGGCATATATATATATATTATTATTGTTTTGTGTGGCTTAGCTAAACCTTAATGTTAGTCATATATATCGTTATTGTTTAGTGTGGCTAAGCTTCACCTTAATGTTAGGCATATATACTTTTAATAAAGCATTTTGTGAGGCAACCTTATTCCTACAGTAAATGGAGGTTTTGTATATCAGTGCTAAAAAAACTTAGCACATACAATACCTTAAGTCATGTTTGGAGAATGTATTCATGATTTCCTGTGGAATTGCCTGTAAATTCCAAAATGAGTTTCATTTCATGCCATTTTAAATCAGCAAACTGAACAAATGTTTCTCTTCCTTAACTTAAGTGATTACAGCTTTTACTGCAATTCGCTGCTTACGGCAAAAACAAGTCTATCGTTTTGGCAAACGGAGAGAACAGACCATTGTTGGCCTAGACAAATGGACAGAGAGACATCAGGCTGAATGGAATGTGCTCTAAACCAAGAGAATTAAGTGGATTAGATACAACCCCCGATGGATTAGACAGCCTACCATAGAAGCATACAGTAAAATGTGGTTAGGTTGAATGCATCATTCTCCTCTAGTTTGCAAAGACAACAATGTTTTTTTATAAGTGTTTTAAGTGTGACATACCTATCTCCTCCATCCTTTCGACAGGGGAATTTTATTTTTTATATTTAATTATCTGATATGAAATATAAAGAGCTATGGATGATTGTGCAATTACATTTGTTGCTATTAAAGAAATTACATCATTCTGTGGAGAGGCGTGGATAAACTTTTTTTTTTAAATAGGAAGGCACAGTGTTTTAAGTGTGTCATCGTGACATACCTATCTCCTCCATCCTTTGACAGGGGAATTTTATTTTTGATATTTAATTATCTGATATGAAATATAAAGAGCTATGGATGATTGTGCAATTACATGTGTGGCTATTAAAGAATTTACATCATTCTGTGGAGAGGCGTGGATAATTTTTTTTTTTTTAAATAGGAAGGCACAGGTCACTATAATTGGTCACAAAAACAGAATGTTTTTGTTTACATTTTTTCTCTGTTCCTTTTTTTATTGCAAACTAATTTTAGAATAAAAAAGAATTGTGTAATATTTATTAAAATGTGTTTAATAATATGTATTAAAAACTTCTCCCTATTCTCCCAGGGAATGGAGTCGAAGCTGCTCCATTTTGTGGTGGTATTTATGGGGTGGAATTTAAAGAGAACATGGCTCTTTCCTTAAAAAAGAATCGCTTAACATGCCATTGCTCATTTTAAACCTCGGTATGGATTCTGTAAAGAAAAAATCACAAAGTCAAAGAAAAACATGCCATTCTGATTATGGTGCACCAAACGTATAAGGCCGACCTTGCCATCATACAATTTTAAACTTATTAAAGCATATTTTAGATGAAGTTTTTGATGAGCACATATTAAATTTTACACCTTTTTAAGACAAATCTTAACAATGTTGTGATGCTTGTATAATTAATCATTTTTTACAACAGAAAATGCATCCTTTCAAATTGTAAACAAAGTTAATAAAATTCATCAAATGATTATAAATAATTTGCAAGGCTCAAAAAAGTGACAGGAAAATGCCAAAATAAAATGGTTAAGAGTTATGCTATTTTATAATTTGATTTTCTTGACAAATATCAGAGATGAATACATCTTTTAAAATAAAATGCTATTACCAATTTTTAAATTTTCATCCATTTTAATGGCTTATGTAGATTATGCAGCAATAAAAGAATATTTAATATTATTAATGCAGTGGGTTTAGATTAAACAATTTTAATTGGTTGAATTTTAAGAAATGTAAATATATGATTTGCCTTATTTTAAATATTTTTATTCACTTAAAAAAAAAAACAAGAGTGTGTGAATTTTTGAATGTGTGTGAATGTGTTTGCGACCCGAATCCCTAAAAAAATCCTTGTGTAGACATAAAAATTAGTATTAAAATTTAAAGGATTCAATGATATAAGAAGAGTTATATGTTCCTGCTTACAATTTAAGGGGCAGTGGTGTCGCCAGATATTTCAAAGTGGTGTGTGTGGTGGGGGGGGGGGGGCAAAACATTTAAGCTGGCCATCAGCAAATTATGTGGGTCAATTTGTTCTTCAACACCACGAATCTCATTAAAAAACATTTGTCATGTGCCCCTCTGCCAGCATTCTGATGCAAGATAATTTCTAATTAGGATATTTCCCGTGCAATAATGCATCAAACTATGTTAGAATTTGATATTGTGCGGAGTAATTAATGACTAGCTGTTTGACCCCAGCGTGCACGATATAAGTTTGCATTGAACGTAAGTGTTTATTTTATTAATGATATGCCCTTCTGTAAAAGTTAAGACGATAAATATCACTTTGAAGGTGTTGTTGAATGAGCTCCCATTACAGATGTGTGGTAGGTTACATTTTAGTGATATACAAATCAATAGTCTGTGATAACATTAGGCTGCACACATCCTAAAGGCATTTAGTGCTGTGGTGAGTGTGATGAATTGCTGTGAGAGATTAACAATTATTACTTTATGGAACAATATTTGTAGAGATTGAGAGATTTTGATCACAACGTGAAATCATTTCGATGTCAGGCAAAACGTGGACTTTGAGGGATGTAGTCGGCTTCTTTGATATCCTCCCAGCAAAACATGTACCATTTACAGATGTGTTATAGGGAACAATTTAGTGTGGACTGTTATAACTAAAGGCAATTTTTCTTCCATTTTGTAAAATGTAAATTCTGGTTTTTAAATTTAGTGTTTTCCATGTTTTTTCTGTTTTGTTTAAAACTACAATTTTTTTTTGTATTTTGGATGTGGGTGGATTTTAGATTATGAGTCTTTGGGAATTGTCTGAACTATATTAACTATCTCAGTTTAGGCCTAGATATTTTTATTTTCAGTAATGAACAGTTTCCCATATAATTTTCCAAATATTGTAAATTCCATGATGAACTCCGGAATTCTGTGATTTTTTTTCTGTGTTGTTCTGTACTGCGGAATCGTGGTGCCTTTATAGTTATAACACTAGGGTAAGACATTGTAAACTTTAGTGCTGTAGTGATTGTTGAATGGTTTGGGAAGATTTATTTAAATACAAAATAGATTTATTGGACACAATATCTGTAGCAATTTTGATAACCCTTTTGCTGAGTAGATGCTCCATTTCAGATAGGTGATAGGGAACATTTGTTGTACAAAGCATGGTCTTAAAAATAATTTTAAAAAAACACTAGGTTTATTGAATAATTTTTGTATAGATTGAGAGGTTTTGATTACTACTGTCAAACTGGCTGATTAGAGTAATAAAAACTGGAGTATGCATTAGTGCTGTAATCAGTATTTTATTGATGTGAAACATTTTATTTAAATACAATAGGTTTATAGAACAGTATTTAAAAAAAAAAAAATTGTGTGAAGCAAAGAAGTGTAGTTGTACACATGCATTGGAGTCAGATGTTATTTTTTTTTTTCATCAGTACTTGTAGATCAGTGATGAAATACTGTACATCTATTTGGAGAGGCATTACTATGACGAACATGGCTTTTTTGGAGAGGCATTACTATGGCTTTGCTCCAGTATTTTGTTTTATGTAAATACAACATTTTATTGGACAACTTTGTGTGCTAGTAAAAAATCAAATATGAGTTGGTTCGCTATCTGATTCGGTCACAAGAATTTTTGTGTAACCAAACATTTTCAAATTTGTGTGTCATATATTTTGTGCTACCATTTTATCAAGTTCTATTTGCTGCTACTTTCCTATTAAAGTTCAGTATCCTGTGATGTGAAACTTTGCTTTTGTTGAAATTTGTTGAACGTCCCAAACTTGTTGGGAACCCTATTGATTCATGTTTACGCCATGCTTTATAATCATAACTTTTTTTTTTTCCATATGTTTCTATTGTTGTATATTATTCTCTGATCAAAATACTGCCTTTTATGAAGAAGAAAAAATACCTAGCTGCCAAATGGAAAACTTGGAACAATTTTACCAATGGCTGATTAACTTACTCATTGACTGAAATATTTTTGGGAAAGTAGTTTCAACAAAGCTACTTTGGACATACTGCTATATGTTATCTAAATATATAATGCTTTGTGAAATATTGTAAGATCATTCTATACATTGTGAGCCTATGTCATACTTTGTGAGATATCATACAATGCATTTTGAGGATCATATAGTGCATTGTAAGATATGTAATACATTGTTAGATCGTATATTGTTAGATCATATAGTGCATTGTAAGATCATATGTAATACAATGCATCAAATAATACAATGCATTATGGGATCATGTAATGCATTGTGATATCAGTCATGCATTGTGATATCAGTCATGCATTGTGATATCAGTCATGCATTGCGACATATAATTCATTGTGACATTTAATGCATTGTGAGATCATATTATGCATATAGTGAGATAATGCATTGTCTTCATATAATAATGCATTGTGATACAGTTTTGTGCATTGTGAGATCATGTTATGCATTGTGAGATCATGTAATGCATTGTGAGATAATGCATTGTCTTCATATAATAATGCATTTTGATATGGTTTTATGCATTGTGAGATCATGTAATGTATTGTGAGATAATGCATTGTCTTCTAATAATAATGCATTGTGGTATGGTATTATGCATTGTGAGATCATGTAATGCATTGTGAGATAATGCATTGTGTCTTCATATAATAATGCATTGTGATATGGTTTTATGCATTGTGAGATCATGTAATGCATTGTGAGCTCATGCAATACATTGTGCAATCATGTAATGCATTGTGAGATTATATATAATTCATTGTGAGATCATGCAATGCATTTTGATATATTTGCCTGTTTATACATTGCAAAGTAAATTCAAAGGATGTTACTATTGAAGCATAAATTGGTATCAGTATGAGGTGGATTTTGGTCCACAAATGCAAATACAGCAAATACAATATATTGGATATGCAATTTGTTTTTCATAACCTGTGAGAAATATGTTTGAATGGTTAAGGAAGAAAAATGTAGTGTTAGATGAACATGTAAAACCTAAATAAAAGTTCTAACATGGAATGTTTTTTTTTTTTTTTTTTAAATTTGGATAAATTCAAGATTTACCTTTGAGTGATTCTTGAAATATTCCCTGACCTGAGGTAGCCTAGCTATTTGACTTTGTTGATTCCTAGCTTTTATTCCCCAAACAAAGGTTACACTATTTTACACAATATACAGGCCAATGGATGGTATAAATTGTGAATAAGGTAATTCCAATGTTCAGGGTTATTAAATGTTCTATTAGAAAGTTTAAATAACTATATAAATTATTTTTTGGTCTTGACAGAACAGTGTAGAAAGTTGGTTCAGCCTGTTGTACTAGAGCATTGTCAAGCAACTTTCTTTGGATTTGGATTTCTAGAGATTTTGATTCATACCTGTTGTATGTATGTGTCTGGTGAGACATGTATGTGTCTGGTCAGGCCAAAAAAAGGAAATGAAAATCTTGTTCTGTTTATAATTTATTCTTCTCTTGTCATAAAGATTATCTGAACTCATGGTTAGCAATTTATTTGCACTCAATAAGCTTAAGGCACAACTGTGTAAATATTTACATTTACATATAATAAGAAATGAATAAATTTATCCACCATGGCATTCAATCTGTAAAAATTTAAATCACCTGTAAAAAAAAGGTATAAAAGATAAGATAAATAGTTTGGCTGGCAATGGTTAATTTGAAAATCATTTTCAGTCATTAAAAACAAACTACAAATACTGACACTAAAAAAAAATTAATAAAAAT